>JAJTUV010000011.1:3687500-3974053 GCA_021653895.1 Mastomys natalensis
CCAAACTTAGGCCCACAAAACAATACTCAGGACTGGGGAGATGGCTCAGTGGTTAACAGCACTGGCTGCTCTTCCAGGGACCTGGGCTCCATTCCCCAGCACCCCCATGGCAGCCCACAACTGTCTAACTCTGGTTCCAGTGAATTACATGCCTTCTTCTAGCTTCCTTGGGTACCAAGCACTCACTTGGGCCATAGACACACATGCAACCAAAACGTTCATGTAAATATTATTTTTTTAAAATTAAAAAACCCAAATATTCATATAGCAGCTAAGATGTCTTACTAATGGGCTGGATATCTCCCCAGTGGTGCACCATGAACTGAACCCCAGCACTTACACGATACTGATGTCTCGAGATGTGTTTGGGCTCAATGAAAACGGATGGCAATCCAGCACTTCAAATCCATAACCCTGGCAGTTATACCCATTGATTTTCAGAGATGTCACAGTTATGGGAAGGGGTCCAATGTTCTCAACTTTGAAGTTCTTTGTAATAGATAAAATCTGCTTGCTGTCTTTCAGTTCTAGTAAGGAACAAGGTATTTTAGTTAGTATGTATAAACTTCAAAACTAAGCTCAATAATTTAATGAATCAAAACATTACGAAAGTGTTAAAAGCTGAACATAGCTCAAAGACTGGCTTCTACATTGTTTGTAGAATAGTTTCTTATTCTATCACCTCTAGATTTTGCTATTCAAGGAGGAAACAATAAAAATATAGAAGTCTAGATTCTTCTCAAGTGAAACTCAAATGTTTTATTCTTCCATGAGCCTGATACTTTGGATTTACTGCAATGTATCAAGTACCCTGGGACCCTGGAACTTTCATTTATATAGAACCAGGGATGAGGTAAGAGACAGGGTCTCACGTATCCCAGGCTGGCCTCAAACTTGCTATGTAGTAGCCAGAGATGGCCTTAAACTTCTAATCTTCCTGCCTCTACTTCCTAAGTCCTGGGATTACAGGTGTGTCCCACCATCCCAGGGTTTACATACACTTTTTCTTTAACATCACAGTTACTAGACACAGTTCAGATATATCAAACCTCTGGAAATAAATGAAAGCATATCTTATATTGGGAGTTTTGGAAAGAGTCAACAACTTAAAATGTAACTGTAAAGTTATTAACACAATCTAACTAGTTCTATGGTTTCTGTATCAATCCTTAATTCAGTCACTCAAGAAAACTCAAGTTATTCAATGAAGGAAAAAGACTGTGTTGCAGTGCCAAGTCTGTGAACTCACGTCGATGACAATCCATCAGGGTGGACTCAGGCACCTTAAATCGGAGAGAGCCTCCTGTACCAGGAAGTCTTCCCCCCACTTTCAAGAGCTCTTGTGCTCCAAATCCTTCCACACCAACCATGTCGACAACAGTCAAGTTATTCCTACAGGGAAGGGAAACATAGCAGCATCACTCCAGGCCTAAGTCAACACAGTACTAAAACACATCCTGGACACAGAGAGAAACTCAACTTACCTGGCACTACTTCTAGCCAGCAACAATCTCTTACAAGTGTGGCATCTCCTGCCTCTCACAGACTAAGATGCCTCCAGGAATGAATGCTAGTCCAGCGTACTTAGCCAACTGGCAGCAGAAGGGGTGAATGACATCACTCTCCAATCACCAGTTTTCTAACAAACTGGCATTGGGGTGATGGCCATATACCAAGACACAAAATGAAGTGGCAGACCCAGATGCTAACAAACTTAACAAAATAATAAAACTAATTAGGTGAATTAAGAAGTTTTCATATTGATTGTGATGAAAAGAAATACTGCCTTACAGGATGACCCTAGAATTAGACACTCCAAAAATCACCTCACAACTTACAAGTAACTAGTCAGATTCTTATTAATGCAGTGGTACAGACTAGTGCTTATCATTTTATTAACAGACACCATGCTTGCTAAGATGAAATGTTATGCAAAAAGTTTAAGGGATACACACAAGACTGAATTTGAATTCCCAGTACCAGGATGGCAATGCCACAGAAGCAGAGGGAATTCATCTACACATCTAATTATGCAAAATGCTCTGAAATATGTTTATATCTCTGAAGTTTGGTTAGCGATATAAAAGCCTTTAATGATAAGTGACTGATTTATAGAAAATATTCTATCAATAAAGAAACCATCAAAAGTAAATGAACTACTATAAAAACCTTAACTTTAAAGTCTAGGTAAGCAAAGTTTACTTATATGCTGTCAGAACCCATTCTTCAGAAATAGATTTTCAATGAAGCATGTGACTCCACAGGAAGTTGGTGAATCTCTTGGGTCAGGTCTTATGAGCACAAATGCTCTGGTCTTTACTAAAGCATATTTTCTTATTAGTCTTATTCAGCTACAGAACTTACATTGGTATATTAAAGGAAGTCTCCAGTAAACTTTGTGCAATTGGTCTGATCCTAGAAAAGTCATTGAAAAGTAACTAAAGTATTACTTATACAACCACTGCAGAGAGCTTCAATCCAGGTCTATATTGTAACCTTTGCAAGAAGACTCTCATAAAGACTACCCAGGGTGGAAAAGTAAAGAATGAAATGCCGTTGTCCTGCTTAAAGCAGCAAGCAGTAACTGTCAGTCAAGAAAAAAGAAATGAACCAGTGGGCCCACCCAGTGAGGCACTTTTTCCACTGTCGTTGGGGCTTCAGAGCCTAGAGGTGAGCGATCCAAATCTACTCCTGGGAGAGTCTACAGAAGTGTTGCAATTATCTTTATTGCTAAAGACAAAGAAGCGAACGTGTGTGTGCCTGTGGGTGGGACTGTTCTGCCTTCTGGGAATATATCTAACTGGATCTGAGTGAAATATGCTCCCTTCTGGAGACACTAGCTTACTAGGGGGAGGGGACATAACTAAAGTCCAAGGATTAAGCGAGAGCCCCTCTCTCCAGCCCCCGCCTCTGCCTAACCTAGCACACAGTCCCATCACTACACTCTGAGAAAGAGAGAGACACCTACCGGATCAGGATGAGGGAGCTGACTTTCCCATAGTCTGCTGGTGTGAACACAACACCAACCCTTCTCATTTCCAAAGGCTGCAAGTGCACATGAAGAGCGTCAAAACTGGACTCCTCAGAAGGTTCGCCCTGCAGATCACAGCAGACACCGTTAAGCTCAAAGCCGCAGTGGGTTTCACTAAGCACATCTGTTAGGAGCTTGACTGCATCCAGCCTCACCAACCAATTTTCTTTCCGCTGCTTGAGCTTGTGCTGGGGATGGAATTCAAGGCCTCCTACATGCTATGTAGACAAGGGTTATACACTGAGCTCTACCTGATCTTCCAACCTAGTCAAACTTGTGTATTCTGAAGCGTGAAAGCTGACAAATGCTTCCTACACCTTAATTGAGAAACTTTGGTAACTGCAGGACAATATAGCAGGATACTGCAAAGTAGATTTACCTCCTGGCTTAGATTGAAGTTGGAGTTAGAAGTCTTCTATACCAAATGTCTCCACTACGTAACAGTAATCAAAAAACAGACTTTCTCTGCTTAATTCTATAGCAATTGAACCCACCCACCCACATCAGACAAGCATAGATTGTCTTTACTAGTGAATTTATGTTTTATAGAAACCATCTATAGAAACTAGACTCTAGTTAGGAGAGAGACCATTTTTTATTCACATTTGCCTTTACCCTCTAGTGTTCCTCTGAATCAACACCATTGTTTTAGCACTTATAGGCAAGACTGTTTTAGGAAACTTTTCTGCTGCTTTGTCCAGCTCATGAACAATGGATTTTGACAGGTCTAATATATAGTTTGCATGATAACATTCTCTCTGTGGCTCTATCCTTCATTCCCTGCACTACCTGGGAAAACAAATGGTGATGAACCTGAGTCCATTCATTAAGATTATAAACCCTGAGAGACAAAACCTTGCTTTATAAATATAAACAGTGAACCAAAACACTGCCAATCTTCCGTATTAAAACCGTAATAATGTCAACAGCAGCAGCAGCAGTCTATTAAATGTTCTTCTATGCCAGGCACTGGTTTATTTAACCCACATAAAACACCAGGCACTCTGTTTTATAAACCTTATTGAATACTCAGATTTTGTTATGAAGTCAAAGATGGGATGAAACGGCTGCCCCAAATCACAAAGGTAGATGGAGTCGAGCCTGCACTAGCCAGCTCCACACATCTTAACAAAAGACAATACACTTCTATAAGCAAGTTAAGAAAATTTCAATGTCAAAGGCCCCCTTTTCATAAAAAAAGTTTTAAGCTTTTAAAAATATTTTTTTTATTTATGTGCATATATGCTTGTCCTCTTGCATGTACATGCACCACTTATGTTCAAGCAGCTATGAAGATCAGGTGAAGGCATCGCATCTCCTTGGACTGCAGTTAAAGGCAGTGTGAGCCACCATGGAGCTACTAGGAACTAAGCCTGGGTTCTCTGCAAGAGGGAGCAAGTGCTCTTAACTAAGTCATCTCTCCAGACTCATGAAAAAGTTTCAACAATTTCCAAGTAAAATTTCAGCTTTGTGGGGAGGAACATGTTAATGCAGTAAGTTAACAAAGATTATTCCCCCATCACAAAGGTGTTATTTCATAGGGGGAAAAAATAACCTCTACTAGCCAATACAAATTATCTAGATGAGATATTCAATTTGGTGAAATCTGGACAAAATAATTAAGACATAAAATAAATTACAATTTTTTCAATTTCAAATTACAAATGACTTACTAAAAGTAGACAAAGCATTTCTCAGTATTCTGAACTAATTATCTCATCATCCCTAGGAGCAAGCAGAGGAGCCATGGAGAACAAGAGGCCTTGACACAGTGCTAAGAGACAATTTGTTCATTACTGTCAATACTGCAAGCGTGTTTAAAGCCTCCTCCGAGTCGTTCCAGTTGAACCATCCAGGCTGTCTGCTGCCTCTCTCCCGCTCCTCCCCCTATGCTGTATCAAGTGCAGTTTCAGAGGAATTCGAGTGGTTGTGTATGGTTGTGTACATTCTTCTCATTGTTGGTTTAACTTTGGTTCTGAACACACAAGACACACACTCTACTACTGAATGGAGACTAAGAAATGAAGTTGCTAAGGCCACTGGCACACAATGACCTCATCATATGACATTTTGGTTCCTGCTCCTAGTGTTTAGAAAAGGCATCATGACTACCTAGAGACCCTAAGAATTTTAAAGAAACTTTTTTAAATGAAGGACCTGAGTATGACAGGAATCTGATGATTATTCCAATCATTAATACTTTTTGTTTGTTTGCTTGTTTTTTTCAGACAAGATCTCTCACAACATAATCCTGGATGTCCTGGAACTCAATATGTAGACCAGACTGGCCTTGAACTTGCAGAGATCTGCCTAACAAGTACTGGGAATAAAGGTGTGTACTACCACACTGGGTGTACACGAAGAACATTTTTAAAATGTATCTCCTTTTTTCTTACAATGCACTAAAAAGGAACGTGAAGCGACCAAGAGATTCTAAGAGATTTATAAATTGATTCTTAGATCTCTAGTTGTATTTTGTTTTGACACAGTTGTGATTCAGTTGGCATTTCTTCTTGTGCATGAATCTAATCCATCACATTAAAATGATGCACAGGTTAAACTAATCCTGTAGCACTATGTAATTAAAAAACAAACAAACCCTGCTACATATGCTTCATGCCCAGAAAATAAGAGGCAACCTAGATAGGACATATAGACACCATAACACAAGGTGCTAAGGCCAACTGTTTTTGCAGCTAGCAAGTCAGTGTGTTCAATGTCTGAAAATATCCTCCTACCTGGTAAGGGCAAGCTTTGGTGAGCTGGAATTCACCAGTTGAGAGATTAACCATCTGCATATCTGTGCCAAACCTACAAACAAAACCGAAAACTGCAGTGTGCAAACCAGCATTGAGATCAGCAACAGAACAACACATATGAGCTCACGCATTTACTCCTACACTTGACCTCATCCTACACACAATCTACCTCAGTCTTCTCCATACCTACCTGCAGCTGTAAGTGCTAGGTAAGCATTGCTCAATGAATGACATAGGCAGCCTGGAACCAAAACAAAACAAAAAAACCCACAGCAACAGAGATCTACATAGAAAACAACACTGTTGCATCCATTTGCCTTACTATGAAAGTAAGTTGCTCTCAACCAATGGCAGCTTTATGCCCGTGAGAACTGGCAGTATCTGGACACATTGGTTGACATGGCTGGGTAAGTCTTGCTGGTCCCAAGTGAGCAGAAACCCGCGAAAGTACTGAAGGTCATCTAGTACTGTTTGGTCCCTGCTTCTTCTAAATGGCAGCATCTGTGATGAAGTGTCAACAGGGCAAAAGCTGAGAAATCCCAAGATCAAGTTTGCCACCCATTTTCCTAACCAAGAGGAGGAACACCCCAAATACACCTACAACTCCATTCTGGTGAGGTGTTGAAGGCAGAGTTCATGCTTCTCCATCGCATCCTGTTTTCTGCTATATTCAACTCATTCCTCTTTCTTGAGATAGGGTGTACCATTCTGTTGTCCAAGCTAGTCTCAAACTCAGCCTCTTAAGTAGTAGACTACAGGCATGCATCCAGTCTTTAAACTCACTTCCTGTGCTTCAAAAGATCATCTTAATTTAAAAGATTCTCAAATTTAGAAGTATATATGAAAACTTGTGATAGTTTCTTTAGTTCAAGAAGAGAATGTTCCATTGGATGATAGACTAGGCACAGTGACAATGAAGGTGCCACACAAAGGTGCCAAGATTTCCATCAAGCTACACGCCTCAAGGGACTAGGCTCCCAGGTACATAGGCCGATGGGCTCGCACTGTGTGCCACCACACAAAACATGGGAGGAACTGAGTCTTAGCAGTGATCCCCAAAGGCCTGCGCAGGGATCTTCCTACCATTTGTGTAGCAGGCGCACTGCGGCTTCAGGTCTCGGGTATAGGGAGAGGGGCAGCAACTGCAAGGAGACAGGCCGAGGAGATGGATTCCTCACCACAAAGTACTTCACCTAGATTTGAGGAGAGAAGGGTTAGCATGGTGAAGAACATAGTCTCTTAAAATATCCCTGATAAAAGAGCATACAGTTAGTTATAGCATACAGGAGGGACAGCCCAGTGTGGTTCACCAAGCCACACATTTGTCAGAGGAGAGGACGAATGACCAGCAAAGTGTAGCATATTAAACACTGAGGACTCTTAGGATAAAGATGCTTGTCACCAAGCCTCATAGAGTGAGCTCAATACCTAGAACCCACATGCTGAAAAGACAGAATTTACTCCTAAAAGTAGTCCTCTGATGTCCACTGGACACTCACGGATGCACAGTTAAATAAATGAACATAAAGAAGTCTTGAGTCCTGTAAGGGGCAGTTACTGATTCCTTCTTGAACTTAGAAGTAAGGCCAAAATAGCAGCAAAGGAGCCTCAGTGAGCACAGGGTGGCATCCACGACACAGACACCTATTTCAGCTGGTGTGGACTAAGAGTCTCTCTACTGTCAGCTATTGAATACTTGCTCATCTCAAACACTGTCTTATGAAGTTTATATCCAATTAACATCTTTCTTCAAGGGCTGTAAACTTAATGCCTCTTCCTGTCCCTGTGACATGCCTACTCAGTGTCCTAATGGTGTTCATGTGTGAATTTCAATTAATTTCTTCTAAAACAAACCTCCAGGTATAAAGACCTGAAAGCCCCAGGCTTGGCGTCACTGACAAAGGAGCTGGAGCCACACTGTCCTTACCACGCTGTTCTTGAGGGCGGTGGCACTGAAGTTCAACACAAGGCTGGGTTCCAGGACCACACGAGGCAAAAAGGAGACAAACGGCTCTGTTTCCTTGGATTTCTTTGGAAATGCAAACTGAGCCATTCCCAAAACATTTCTTCTGTGTAATTGACAAAGAAAAAAAGAAAAGTAATAATAAGTGCTTATGACAAACAACCTCGACATTTAGGAGGAAACGAAGGAAATGCTAAATACCCACTAAAAGGAACAGAACTCTTAGGAAATTGCTTTTGGTAGAATTTGGAAAGACAGTGTACAACTGATCCTAGAGGTCTGGTGATGTCATCCTGAGCTAAGCGTATCAGCACCCGAGGTTCAATGTCTGACAGTAAACAAATACACAAGCACATAAGCACACACTCAAACAGAAAAACCTGTTTTACTGGAAAGCAAGCAAGTATCAGAGAATGACTGCTATTTTTGGCACCACATCAAAGAGACACACAAGCTACCCTGAAGGGCAGTTACAGTGAACTTGGAACTCGTCATCAAAGCTAATAATTATGGGGCAGGGAAGCAGGCTCGGTAAGAGTGCATGCTGAGTGCGAGGAACTGAGTTTGGATTCTCGGCAGGCACAAAGCTGCTGGGCATGATGCAGGCACACCTGGGACTCCGAGTACCAAAAGTGATGAGCTCCAAGTTCAGTGAGAGACTGTCTCAAGGGGAAAAGGAAGAGAGAGGCAGAAGATACTGCGACATCCTCCTCAGAGTCCTGCATGTGTGAACAAGTGTACATACTCTCACACATAAACCCCACTCACAAACTGACAAATGATGACAGAAATAAAGTAGACACATAAATTGGGAACTGTGGTGATGCTCAAAGGTGGCTTTAGAAGCACAGTATGTGGTAACAGATGGGGCCCACATGAACTAATCCTCAGCCTTCCCAGTTCAGCCACTATCTCCTGAGACACAGCTTGTCCATGAATGCTACAACCATGGTGTGGTCTTAGGGATCAGCATGTTTATATGATCAGACTACTGAACTGGCAGATGCATCACCTAAAGCAAATCATTTAACTTAACGATGCTAACTAACTGTGGGAGAGAGTGACATCTGTGTGGCTTCCTGATGTGATGCAGTCGTAACAACACATCAGCAGCAGGGACTCGGTAGTCTCGTTAAAATGCATGTAAACTTGAGAAATCCTACACTGTGGGATTTTCTAAGACAACAGGCCTAGACTCAAAAGCTTGTCAGCATGATAAGAACCGAGGACACATGGCTATAGGCTACAGAAACCGAATAAGAGAGTGAAGAATCTGGAATTAAAACAAGAAAAAGGGGAGCTAGGGGACCTGCAATGGGTATTATAGGCCAACAGGGGACTTTTAGTATGAACTATATATGATATAGGATTGTCCAACTGCTGATTACAGTAGTAACATTACATATGAAAGAATATTCTTCAGTCCTCTTCTAATGAAGTACCGAGAGCCCAGTGCGATGGCTAGACAGACTTTCCCAATACAGAACTGGGGCTCAATGATGACATTCACTGCTTATTTTCAAACAACTCAGAAAAAAAAAAAAGTCAGTGCGCATGTGCGAATGCATAAACACAGAAGCAATACAGAAAACCGTGCAGTTTCAACAGCTGATGAACAACTCTGGATGAGGAGCAGCTGAGGAAGATCTACTGTACTGCCCTGCCACAGCTTCAGAGGCTTGCCAGCCGGTCCAGTCACTAACAGTCCAGAGTATACTGGACTATGGAGCGGCTACTTCTCCCTGCTGACCAGGAACGTACCTGCAAGTATCGCCATTTTTATATCTCTTCCATCTTTCATAGAGCTTATTTGCAAGTTCAGAATCCACGTCCCAGGTAGACCGATCCAGAGAAAGGCTTCTTTCCCAATTAGGAGTGTCTAAAAATTAAATCAAATTCAAAACTTAGATTTACAAAGTAAAATTAAGTTAGTAAGTAATGCCAAGGGCTGACCGAACTTCACAAACTACGAAGACAGTGGACAGGATAATGTCTGTTGCTTCCCCCCAAAGCCCTGCTAACTCAATGGCACATGATAACATCAAATTAAACAAACATGTAAAAAAACAAAACTAAAGCAAATCATGTGAAGGCAGTAACATAAAAGACACATGGCTTATGATACAGCCTGAGACAAATCAAAAATATGCGTGCAGCATTTTCAACAGCTTGGGTCTAAAGTGCACAGCTGCATCCATGGAAACACTGTCTGCCAGCTGCATCTTTCAGGGTACTATGTAGGTCGGAGATGTGGAGGGACAAACAGTGGTTTTCAGAAGCAGGCACAGGCCAGGGGGTTGATCCTCTACAACGCATGTTCACCAACTGGTCTATGACTACTTCACCTCCACACATCTGCTCTAGCCTGTCTCCACTAACGGGGTGCTGGGGAGAAAAGGGGGTTCTCCCGAAGGTAAATTTGAACTATAAAACTCTCCTTACATTAGAAATCTCAGTAAGTCAAAATAAACCAAAACCCGGGAACAACTTCCAACTGACAATCCAGGCCTCCGGCCTCATGCCTCACTCAGCGCCTGCTGATGCATAGAGCCCTATAACCCAAGACTGCAGACGGAATGCCCAGTGACTGATAAGAATCCCAGCTTCCCAGTTTTTCCTGGTGACAAGGCTGTTAGGATCAAACAATATTAATGGTAATCTCTCACAAAAGCACAAGCTACATAAGAAAAAGAGGACATGCTTATTTCTCCAAGGAGCTCAGCTGAGTCTGAAGGGTTACCAACACTTTCAGATCATTCTGTCTGTCAATGATCACGTTCTCTCGGCATCCAATATGATGCAATTGCTTTAACAGAATTCATGATTAATTAATTCCATCTCCAAACGCTAATTTCTATCACTGCTTTCCATTCCCCCCAAACTGCAGTGCTACAAAAACCCTAAAGCAAACCACTTACCTGATTTTGATTTTCCCATGAAATAATGCATGCCACAATGTGCTAGCACTTCAAAACCCAGACTCCCTTCCTAGATTGAAAAGTAATATATAAATAACTTAAAACACAACACTTAGCATAAAAATCCTAAACACTAAAATACAAAGCAGACATTGGTATGAGGCATGAGGCCTCTACCTCAGTGGACTCCCCTTTAACCAGAAGCCAGACAACTAAGAAGCATTTCTTTGATCCTTTGTCAGCTCAGAGGTGTCTGGGCTGAGCCTCACAGGGTCACTACCATGACCTCTGAACAATCATCAATGTCTACAATAACAACTTATAGTGGCTTCTGTACAACCATCGATGACTAGAAGTACAACTGGTAGACCCATAAGACACCAAGCTACCATATGAATTGACGCTGAACATTTCTGGTGGTTTTGGGTTCTGTTTGTCTTTAACTCTATTCTAATCCTCTAGACAGGATATGGCAATCTCTGCTAACCTGCAGCTACCCATCCTCCAGGTCTGGGGAGTGTTTACACTCTACTTCCACATGCTCCTCAAGCCTGCCTCCTCCCTCATTTCTATAGTCTCTGTTTTTATATGCATTGCTTGATTGGAAATGGGTATTTTCTAAGAAATCTCTCCTGCTCAAAATATGACTAAATGAATGTACCTCACATTCTTACTGAATTGGGTGTGTAAAGGCCTACCTACACACCCTCAGCTAAGGGTGAGGCATTTCTAACTATGAAACATCAACACTAATAAGTGAGGAAAAAAAAACCATAAAGATGATTGCATGAATGTCTCATTGTGAAAAATCAGAACTCAGTGTTATACAGAATAGCTTGGCTCAAAGGAAGCAATAACTAAATGAAAATAAACATTAAGAAAAAATGAGACATGCTTAAAATAATCTAAGTTGAACACAATTTGCCCAGATTTTAGGAAGAATTCCCTCATGAACCTTTTAGGTTTCAGACCAAACAACTAAGAACCACTTAAATCAATTTAAAACATGAATAAATTGATTTAAACTGAAGTCCCTACAAACATGTATGACAAGTTCAACTGTGCTTTCTAAGGTAAGCAAACGGTATTTCCCAGCTTTGGGGAATGGGAGACAGGAGCATCTGCCTAACAAATACAGGACCCTGTGCTTGCTCCTCAACTGCACAGAGAGAAGCGAAACTCATCAATCTTCTGATGATGACTTACTTTATTAAATAATCACATCTAAGCAAGCCTACCATCTACGACTTGCTTGGTGATGTCTTACATTTTTTAGCACAGGGGCACAAGGCAACTCTGACTGCTAAATGACACTACAGCACATGGCACATGGCACTGGCACGGTACCTTGGTTGGGGCCGAGAAAATCTGCAGAGGTATTGCAAAAACGGCACCTGTGTTTGTAGTCAGAAATACATTGGTGAACAGGTTTAAGGCAATGCCTTTAACAGCAAGTTTCAGAGAAAATATATTCCAACAGCCTGGGGGTAGAAATAAAGGGCCACGGAAACTCAGAACCTAAAAGGAAAAGAAGCAGGAGAAGTTACTTTCTAGTACTTGTTATGACTAAAATCATTATAGTATAATGCTAAATTTATAGTCTAGAAATTAGAGATTTATTCCATTTGTTACAAATCAAATATTTATGATTTTAAACAAAGTATATTTTTCAATAGATGGTATTTTATATGACACTGCAGAAATCTTAAAGTACTTTGTCAAACCACATATTTTAATCATAAACACTGCTTATTCTGAAAGAGGGAAAATACAGATAGCCACAACTGAACTCCTATAAGCAACTCTGAAATGTTAAAAAGAAACTATATTTGCTTTAAAAATTTAAAACCAGAATTAGGTGTTACAGATACTGGTTTCATAGCATGATATTAAACAAAGCTTAAACTAGGCTAAAGTTGAAGAAAAGGGACTGTGTATACCTTTAAAATGTGCTTGGTCCCCTTGGAAACAAACACATCTTTTAAGACAATGCTCTGGTCAAAATGGCTGCGGTACCATATTGACCACACTCCTGTTGCAGTCTGTGACTCTCTATATGAAACTGGGCTGTAGAGGCGTCTACTTTGAAATACCTGTGAAGAAAAGGCATGCATGTGAGCAGCCCTGCACATAGCATGGCTGTCTGTCCTCTATGGAGCCTCTAAGTGAGGAAATGAACACATCCTTGTGGGAAATGACGATCAGCAGCATCTCCTTCAGCCTCCTGGCTCGCCCACAGAGCAATGTATGTGAGGCTGAGGTGACCTGACCATGACCAGGGCAAAACTAGAATACGAATACAACTCAGGAAATACCACAGGAGCAATTTCTTCTGATTACCTGGTTCAAACCTAGCCTCCCGCCCCTAATGAATCATTTAGCCTCTCTTCTCCATTTTGCTACAAATACAAAAGCCATCTGCTAGATGTGCTAACGTAAGGAGATGCCAGTCCAGAAAGTCATGCAGTAACAACAGTCACGCTTTTAAAGCACTGCTAGACGACAGCCATAAAACAACAAAAACAAACAAGCAACCAAAAAAACTGTAAGAGCAATCCAAAAACTGGGCTTCAGGAAAAGGCAGAGTGCACCTACCCCTGAACCACAGGAGAGGAGAGGCATGCTTTCATTGCTGGGGCATCTTTTCTTCTCTTCAAGCCCACAATTCCACTGTCACACGAAGTACCTGCTGTGGGTACAAAGAAATAAATGTGAAATCAGTATCTTTCTTTTCATTAAACCTAAACAAAAATGAGACTTTGTTTACACATTTTAATTGCCTTTGCTGTCTCCATTAAGATAGTACAGAAGGAAACATAGCTTCTCTTTGTTCCCAGTTTTCTTTCTTGCCGGCTGTTAAGAGTCATCTGGCATTATAGTATCTATACCCTTTCCTCCCTTCTTTTTAACCAGACTCAATTCCTTCAGGGAAAAAAGTTGCAGTCAGTACTTTGAAGCTTCTTCTTTACAAAGATCTGTCTTTGCCATGGATGAGAGGGAGGTCCTTAGCTCAGCAGAGAGAGAAAGCAGCTAACTGGGCGGAGCAGAGTTTGGGGAGGACTGGGAGAGACTGAGATCCAAATAGCCCAGGGGAACGTCCTGGGGACCGGTGCAGAAGCTTGCTTACAGAAACACCATTTCCAGGGTGCTTTGGATCCAGATCATGGTATCAAATCACTGCTGAATTCTAAACTCACACACTCAAACTGCTTCTACTTAAAGCACATGTGGTTCCAAAGCAAATTCAAACGTTAACAAAAACCCATCAAAGTAGACTCGACCTTCAGCCCACTTCTCAGTTATCTCAGACAGCAAACCCAGTGCTGTCTCCTAGGGGCTGCACGGTACACATATACAGGGACTCAGCTGAACCAGCACCTGTCACTGTGCTCTTAGGCTACACTGCTGTCAAAGCTTGTTTCTGCTTATAGGCTTTGGTTTCTTTAAGGAGGAGGTACCACAGCTGGCCTCCAATTCCTTGGACTCAAGCAATCTTCCTGTCTCCGCTAACACAGTAACTAAGTACAGGTATATGCCACCATGCTTGGCATAGGGACAGATTTGAAAACACAAATGTCTGTAGGGTATACTGCTAAAATGGAGGTAAGAACTGAAACATTTAAAATCTTCATCAAGATTAATCAGTTTCTATCTCAACAGCCTGCATCAGTTCTCAGTTAAAACATACACACATTTTTCCTTCCTCATTATTAAAAACAGAACACTAACACCTTTGAAAAATTCTTATTGGTCTGTAATAAATTATATCTCTCTTGTTGCTTTAAATTGAAATTCTTTAAATACGAATGAGTTTGGATATGTTTCTCTATGATTTGGACCCATGGGAATTCTTTTTAAAGAACACTGTAAGAATCAAAACACAGGACTGAATTTAAAGTCACTATGGACACTCATCATCACATTCTATCAAGTAAACTGAGTAGGGGCCCTGTGACTCTGCTCCCTAGGAAATCAACAGAATACACATACTGAACTACATGTCACTACCATGTAAAGCTTGAAACTCAAAATCCTATAGGATTTTGCAGAGACAGGACACTTTGCTGTGAGAAATGATGCAACAACAAGCAATAAATCCAAGTTATTCCTCTCAACCAGGAGAACAACAGAAAACAACACAGAGTAAAATTCCCAGCAACTGCTCAGCAGGCATAGCAAAACACAGGTGGCATCCGCAGCAGCTTCAGATCACGCTAATGGCTTTGGTTTACAGGAATGAAACCTATGCATCCTCTTGAAACCGTGCCTCACCTGTAGCTGGACCTACACTGAATGAAACTGCCAGCTACACCAGCAGAGCACAGGAGCATCCTAGCTCTTAACGGAGTACCTTTGCAAGTAAATGAGGCAATTTTTGTGAAGTTTGTTGAAGAAGTAGATAGCAGTACTGGTTCAAACTGCAGAGACAGGACATTTTGCTGTGAGAAATGACGTATATCCTGCAACAACAAGCAATAAATCCAAGTTATTCCTCTCAACCAGGAGAACATCAGAAAACAACACTGAGTAAACTTCCCAGCAACTGCTCAGTAGCCATGTTTGCAACAGCAGAAAGAGGTGCTGACAACATTTACACCACACAAACAGGGTGCTCAATCAAGGGACAGTAGGTTTAAATGACAACAAAAGAAAATAGACACAAAGTCCTCTACTCCTGGGAACTCCTAAGGACCTGCAGCAAAATGCACATTTGTAATTTTAATTACTTTAGGTACAACTCGGCAATTACCTGTATCCAAATAAGGCTGTTTCCTGAATGTAGTACATACATATTTACTGCAGATTCATCTGTCCAAAAGAATCAGAGCAATGAGTTTTTAAAAAGCCATAGAAGCTCCACAATTATACACAGCATACATTTCTAAAAACAGGAAACATCTCTACAACACTGAAGTTGAATGGAAGATATACTTTCTTTGGCACCTTCTTGGATGCATGCATGGATGAGTTCAATGCTGGGGATCAAAGACAAAGCTTTATGTACTTGGGATGGGTCTGTAAGTCTTAGGAAGATGTGTGTGTGTGTGCGTGTGCGCGCACACACACATATATAGCCTGAACATATAGGTTTTCACAACAGAAACTGACATACTATGCTCTCTTTGAACAATAGTAACCAACAAGACATTTTTAAGCAAAGCTATGCTCTCCAGGCATCTGGACAGCCTTGTGTTTCCTTACTTAATGCAACACACTTGGGCGGAATGAAACTCTAGCATCTTGGAGGAAAGCAGGCTCCCCTTTGTCCATCATCTAATGGGTTCTCCAGGGACAGTGGTCCTCTCAGCCTGTGTACCCACCTGACCATTAAAAACTAACAAACCAAAGGGCAGGAGAGTTCTGGCCATTGCTACATCCAATTCTAAAAGCTGGAAGGTAAATGATGTTTACTCAACAATTAAAACTGTGGAGCAGAGTGATGCACGTGGGAAGCCATAGGTCCAGTCCCCAGCGTGAGATTATTGAGGGAAGGAAGGAGAGGGCACTGCATACATGACACTGCTGACTGCCAATAAGTAACTATGCTTTCCTGTATCATATGTTGTTATTTCTTTGAATGCGTAATAAATAGACAGTCACATGTGAACACAGCTGTTATAACAGCGAATTCTGTATTCTGCATCTCATACATCAGATAGTATGTATCTCCTGCAAGTGTTCTTCAAAAGCTGGATTGCCAAAATAGGCTATTTCTAGTAAGTAGGATACACATTTCCAAAGAATTCTCCTCCAAGTTGTCAAACATCCAGAAACAACCAGCTACTGGCTACTCTAAGAATATGAAACAGCATGGTCCGGTCAACTGAGCTTCTGCAACTCTAACTCTGGAGCAAGACTTGGGACTTCAAACCCTTCGTGAACATTTATTTTAGGAAGCTATGTCCATTTCATTTGCTTACTATCTGCAAAATGCCAAGAAAAATTATTCCCAAGGAGACTCAAAAAGCTTTCTGTGATTACTTAACCTCCCTGAAGTGGCACAGGCAGAGTAGCTGCAGACTGAGAAGCAGTGCCTGCTGCAATCTACCCCAAGCAGGGGCTGTCTCTAGTCTTTGATAGAAGTGAATAATGACTCAGGGAAACCTAGTCATGCTGCAAGAAGGTTTGGAGCTTCAAGTTTTTGGAGATGAGCCAGGACCCGGTGCACATTCAACTGAGCTAGTCCTACAACAGAAACGGAAAAGCCCCCACCTCACCTGAGGTCTCAGATTCATCAGTAGCTACATAAACAATAGAGAGATGATCTAACAGGGCTTGAGTGTTCTCTTCAGGTTGCTTTGAGGAGTTTTCCACTGCTACAATGATGTTCATCTCCAAGTGTAACGCGTCATCAGATCCCAGATAGCAACTCTGAAATGGGAGGCACGGGAAAGAAGAAAAACTCAAAAGTGAAACAAAAAAATCGTCTGAACTCTGAGACTGCATGTTTTTGAAAAAGAGAAACAAGAGCCTGCTTAGGATGAAAATAGACTACGGTTTTGATTTTGATTTTTAAGATGCTGGAAAGAAAACAGAGATCTGCTAAATACTGTCATACCTTTAATTGCTGACACACTTTATTATGTAAACTGCATTCCAGTTGCACCCGCAGGAGGCTGGTATTAGTGGTTTCTGCCTAAAAGAGAGAAGGAAAAGAACTTAAGGTGGAGGCTATAAACAGGATCCAGTCCTAACAGCAAGTCATTCATTCAGCGAGTTCCAAGCAGCTGCTCACTGCTACATGCTATGCTGTACTGGAAACACATTCTACTGTCAGTAAGCTTACATTCTAAAGGAAGTAATCAATGAAAATTCCTAGTAAAGCAAGAAGCAAGTATGTGTGTCCCCAAGTATATATATGTCCCATGTGTACTGCCTTGGGTGTGTTCAGTGTTTGGTTAAACAAAGAACTACACTTTCATTTAAAAGTGGGGTTACCCACTAATAACCTACTTACTGTTTTTGCTTAAAGGTATATGCGTGCGCGCGCGCGCGCGCGTGTGTGTGTGTGTGTGTGTGTGTGTGTGTGTGTGTGTGTGTTGGCATCTGAGGAGACCAGAAGAGGGCAATTGATTCTTTGGGGCTGGAATTACAGGCCACTGTGGGTCTCCATACAGAGTGCTGGGAACCAAAATGAAGTTCTCTGCAAGAGCAGCAAGTGTTCTTAACCATCAAGCCATCTCTCCAGACTCATGCTTGTTTGGTTTTGAAACCAGGTCTCACAGTATAGCTCCGATTGCCCATAAACATAAGATCTTCCTGCCTCATTGGCCTAAATGCTAAGATTACAAGTATGTACTATTATACCCAATCAACTTTCTGGATTGTTTGTTGGCTTGTTCTGCTTTTTTTAATGTGTGCCTTCTTTCAATTCAATGACCAATAAAAGACATGACCCTGGACTCTGACAGAAACTTCAAAAACGAATGTCCAAATGTCAACTTTGCCATTTTTAACACAGGAAAGAGCTATGAATGGAAGATAGAAGTATAAGGAAAGAATACAGGACTCTGTTAGGTCCAAAGATCTCAGCCTTCTTTGATAGAACATCAAGAAGAAGAAGAGAACAAACCATTCAAGGAGGGACACCACTGTCCAGGTTGGGGTGGGGCTGCAGACACAAGAGGAGGCAGCGAAGTTAGTTTAACATGCAATATCAGGAACATGGCCTTTGACAGATTCTCTTGCACAAGGTCTCTGTCATAGTCATTATAAAAGAAACATATTCAGCCCAGGAGCCAGAGTCTGAGCATTGGGAAAGCTCAGCAAAGAGAAGACTTGCTTAATTACGTGTGAGCACCTGATTCTAAGCACAGTCACTGTTAAGTAGAACCACCACCCTAAAGTTTGATTTGCTACTATAAGCCTTGCACAAGAACATCACCTAAGAATACATTTTAGGGATCAGGGTGTAACTCAATGGTAAAGCAAAGGATTTTTGATATTTAGGGACCTGAATCCATTTATTCATCCCTCAATACTAAAAAGAATTACTTTGGTTCTCATTCACACCAATTGAAGTACAGAAAAAATAATAAAGCATATTACATGTTTAAGTACAGTACAAAATATTTAAGATACTTTGAGCATATAAGTGAAATCAAACAAAGACTTAGAAAATTACTGCTAGTAAATAATATTCTACACAGTCTAAAGCAGAGCAATGCTTTCAGGGTGCCAGGGCAGCCTGCTGGCTACATATTCCCCATTGATCTTCAAGGGCCATTGTGACCTTGCTGGCAAAGGAGTATCTTGGTTCTCCTTCCATGTGTGTTCCTCATGAAGCTGTCCACGCTACAGAGTAGCACTATGTAGACCACAGAGAGAAGAGACACTCTTCAGCCAAGGGTACATGGGTATCCATGCTGCCAACTGAACCTCTAAACAACCTCTCCAAGTAAAAATATGAACAAATCCCCCCCACCAAAGCCATGAACCAGAGCATCCTGCTCCTTGAGCTTCCTGCTTCTGCCTCCTGATCATCTGGGTGCTGTATTTCTTACACTTTCCTCCCCCTCCCAAGGGAGCTTTCCAACAAGCTGGACACCTTGTTGCACATGGGGGTCCTAAGCTTACTCATCTTAGCACCACTATTCACCAGCCCTGGCATCATTCACACCTGAGAAACCCACTTCACTTCACTGTCTGAGGCTCCATTACAGCGAGTTACACTGGCCTCCTCCATCCCCCTGAAACCATGCAAGTGTCTCCATTCCTAACACAGTGGAGGTCTAGGATGGCCAACTGCATTCCCAGCCTAACTTCAGTCTTCTGCTTGTTTCTGTGAATGAGGCTTCCTGGAGCACAGCTGGGCACTTTCCTTTCTGCACTGTGTCTACTCTGCACCATATCAATGCTGAGTGGCGGTCTCACACAGTACAGAGCATAAATAACTACACTAGCCACAGTAATTGAGAGAGAAATCTGTGCCTTGGTAACTTCTTCCCAGTATCCTTTCCACTCCACTCTCCACAAAGGGTGAGTTCACAAGCCAGGCATGATGGCCAGCACCTACCACCCAAACATGTGGAGATGGAGGCAAGAGAACTGCAAGTTCAAGGCCAGCCTGGGCTACATCGTGACACTGTGTCTCACAAACAAGCAAAATAGTTTGTTCTTTTAAGTTGAGTTTATATGTACCCAAACTCCATGATGTAGTGACTTGCTTCAAACCTTTCAAGGGTTCCCCTAAGTGTCAAGTCCTTTCTTGAATTTAGAGCATACCCTCTTGCCTATTTTTACGCCCCCCCCTTACACTGGCTCCACTGCTCTAGTTGGCATCTTTGAAACTGCTGTTCCTGTATAGTGAACCCACTTCCTAGTCTGCCTACCACCACCCCTTACTTGCTATCTAATTTACCCTTCGTACCTCAGCTTAAGCCATACTTGAGAAGCTATACCTGAGTAGCCACCCATCACTACACATGGACACCTACTGCCTAACTTTTCTAAAGTTCGTCACTTGTACTTTAACAACTTGGTCAGGTCTACCCTCTCCAGTATATCATAAGCACTCAACTCCACACTCTACCTAATTAGGCAGTTGATATATGGCTGGCAAACTGACAGAGGGTATGCAGTCACAGATACCACACAACTGGGAAAACTTGGGATAGGCAACGGCCTAACGGGAAGAAACCACACCTATAATGCAGAAGAATAAATCAAAACCTGATACGTTGGCATGTACTTTTGACCTCAAAATTTCATTTTAATGAGAAAAAACTTATCTTGATAGTGTAGTTTTATAAAGAACAGTGGGTTTTCAAATTTAAAATGAGTTTTCTTCCCTCTAATTTTTCTCTGAATAGATAAATAATGTTAAGAGTTCAGAATGACAATTTAAACATAATTAAGAACACAGTGACCTCATCTGATTTACAAGCTGATGTTCTGTTATTCTTGGTAAGTTTTTGCATGGATGATTTTTATAATGTGCCAAATTAAGCAAGATTTGTGTGCTCAGTAAAAAAGCTTAACATAAAGAAACCACTACAGATTCAGTGTTTTTTATTCTAGGGGCTTAAAAAAGGAAATGTTTAACTTTGGAATATTCTCTCTCATACATCATTAGCTCTTTTGAGGGTGGGACTTGTATCTAAACACAAAATTCACTTATATCTTACACACTTTATGCATATAACCTGGACATAATTTTATACAATATTTTTAAAGTAATTCTGTGAGTGAAAAAATTTGTGTACATTGAACTATCCCATTTGTGGTATTTGTTGGGGCTCAAAATTTTCAGACTTTAGAGTACTACTGATTTCATATGCTAGGATTTAGGGAGACTCAAACTGTACCACTTCCTTCTGACAGACTGTATTTCAGAACCCCACAAGGGGGAGCTGGAGCATGTCCATACTGCCTGTGACCTGTGTGGATTTGTCAAAAGAAAACTGAAAAGCTGGCAGTTCTTTCCCAGAAGAACAAAATTATTACAATCTTAACTTTAACAAAGAAACTATTACCAAAATACAAACCATTTGGAACAACAATGAAAATACTGCAAATTCCACTGAAAGAACCCAAAAGAGCAAGTAAAACAGAAGACTGTCTCCTCCTAACCCAGAGTGCCTGAGCAGTTGAGAAAACCAACCAACCAGACAAGTCTGTTTGAAACTTGCTGTTTTACTTTAGTAAGTTAGAGCATAACATATAGCAAGTCTTTACTTAGAACAATGTGACACTGTTATTACCTTTTAGACAGGGAGGGAACGTAGCTTGTAGGGGTCAATGACTTATCAAAGGCCTGGGGACAGCTAGTGCAAGAAGTTATTTTTGCCAACTAGAACTTTGTTCAAGAAAACAGAATAGATTGAGCTTATTCTTCCTAGGTACATAAAAGACCAGAACTTTGCCAGCACAGACATAAGATTTTAAAAGCCATTTCAAGATAACAGCACTCAAGAAAGCAGAAATGCATTAAGCCACCTTGTATAGATCCTAGTGGTTTGTGGTAAAAGGAGAGTAGGGAACTGGGAACTGAGATCTTAAAAGTCATCTCCTTCCACTTGTTAAGACATTTAGGAACAAAGTGTGAAGTTCTGAGACTGTGCAATAAAATAGGAAACAAGCCCTAAGTCATTTTGACAACTTGCATCCACAACAGCCAGATGACAGAGTCAGTACACAGAATCACCTGACCACATGAACAAGGCCCTTGAAACCAGGTTTCCAAATGAAAGTTGTTCTGGAAAGCCACAACTTTACAACCTATTCTTCTCAGACACAATCTTTTATGTCAACATGCCTATCAGTAGGAACACAAGTTCTGTACAGGCCCTGGGATATTCCAGTTGGCAGCCCAAACACAAGAGTCTGTTACAACGGAGGCTGAACAGCCATGGCCTTGGATAACATGACAGCTATCCCGGGCCCTGCCCTTTGCACACGACTCTCGGATGCTATGACCATCATTCAATATTTGAGGACAGCTCAGCCCAATTATCAGGACGTGCAGCATGGCGGCTGCTTCTCCCTGATATTAAACAGTAATTCTGTTTCAATCTCCACCACTAGCTTCTGTCCTCCCATGGAGGAAAACACACACACACACAAAACACACAACCTTACTTATATTAGCAGACACTCACAAAACATGTGCACAAACAAGAGCTGCTTGGAATTAGTTTTTTGTTTTGTTCTAACGAAAAAGTTCAATTTGTATCATTTCAAAACCAAACCCCAGGCACCCCTGCATTACTATAAGACCCTACCTCCATCCTTAGGAGAGAGTTACTGAATTCACTCTGGCCAGAGAGGGACACATGTGCAAACTACAGGGCACAGAGGAGAGGAGGGGGTGGTTTACTTCTATGTATTCACTCACAATTAACGTGCTTCCTTAGTTTAATTCCATAACCAATAATTTAGATGTTTGTGGGATGAGGCTTTCCCACTTTGAGGCTATGAGGAGGAAACTCCTCTTCCTCACTCCTTTGGTTTCTAAGGGAAATATTTTGTTCCTAAAATACTTCAAATTCTTTTCATCTAATGTAACAATTAGTTTAAAACCCAAAGGTGGGGGGATGATGACCATGTGCCACTTACTGCTTCCCTCACCCCAGTATAGTCGCTAGAAACCTTGAAGGACAGATGCAAGCAATCTAGAGTGAGGTAACCTTAAAGTAATGAGGTGGATCTACCCAAATACATTATGCAAACAGTTTGGCCTTCCCCTGTGAAGGAGTTTCTGGCTCTGCTATTTCTCCCCGTCTTTGCTTCCTGGCCAGCACAAGGTTAAAAGCTGTTTTGTCCTTCCACGCAGGATACACTGCCTTGCCTTGACACAGACTCTACATGTTGGGAACCAAGTGTTCACAGGCTGGAAACACGATTAAAAGTCAGTCTTTCCTCTTCTTTTCAGTTTAAAAGTTGGGGGAGAGCACATGTGAGAGCCCGAGGTAGACAGCAGGTGACCTGTCCTGTCACCCACCTTATTCCTTTAGACAGTCACACACTGTTTGGAGCTAGGCTGGCTGCCAGCAAGCGATCTGCCTGTCTCCACCTTGGTACAGCAGAGGGTTAGAAGCATTTGTGATGCTGGGGATTTGACCTCAGTTCCTCGGGCTTATGCAGCAAGCACACTTACCTGCTATTTTAAGTGAAAAAGAACGGACAGCCTTGCTCACAATGGGTGTGGTCAAAGCCAAAAACACTGGAAGCAATGCACTTCCCCTGCGACATAGAGTTTGCTCCAATCTATCAAGAAGGAACAGAGCACAAGGCTGTTGGCTCCTTCATCTGGGCTCTTGCACCGATCGGGAATCTGCTGAGGGCAAGCAGGCAGTACAGAAGGGAAACTTCCTGAAGAAAAAGGTCTGAAGCCTCCAGCGTCAACAGTGAGAAATGACAGAAGGCCAATGCACCCCACATCTCAGCCTGGGACTCTTCAGAGTCTGGACACCATTCAGCTGAGCATCATGAACAAGATACAAGAAATAAATAGACCCACAGAGTGGTGGAGCAGAAAGCAAACCTAGGGAGCAAGCTGCTGTGGCTGAAGGACACTGCCAAGCTCTTGAATGCTAGCTTCTTGATAGGTGGCTACTCTGAACCCCACAGTACCCTATGAGCCTCCTGACCAATAGTCATACCTGCCCAGCAAGCAGTATGTGCAAAGGCCTTGGGCTTGAAACAACCAGCTGAACCCAAGGTGCTGTCTCCATCCTCTTTCTGTCTTAGACATATGCAAGACACTGGGAACAAATTATGCTTAGAATGGGTGTCTAGAGAGCAGGGAGGAGCATGTCTTCCAATTTCAGTGCATGTAAGTGATGCTCTGATATTTCTGGGGATCTTATAAGAACTTGAGATGTAAGAGTGGCTGAAGAGGACCTTAGAATTGAAACATTTGTCAGCACAGGGACCCTGGGAAAGCCCCACAAGTTATAGTGAGAGGGAGTCCTGGATGTAGCCGCCAAAGGTTCCCCAGCTGCACACAGGCATGGAGAAGCTCTCTGGCCAAGACAAAGAAAATAAGGAAGGACTTCAAATTCTTTGTCTATGAACTCATGGGCCAAGATAAACTGATATGGGTCTATAGCCTTCAACTTCCATGCCTTGCCAGAAGACTGAATCTGAATTTGAAAATTTTCCTTAAGTTTCATAATAGAAGGTTTATATTCATAATTTGTTTTTAAAGTCGTGAGGAATGGATTTTAGCTGTGTGTTAGGAACTGGTTCTAAGCTCTTTACAGAACTTGATCTATTCAGTAGCATCCTATTCTGCCAGGAAGGTCTATTACCACTTCATGGACAGAGTGAGGCACAGGAAAGTTAGTTGAGTGCTGAGGCCACCCGAAACCATGATTACTGTGCAGTCAGGTTTGGGGTTCTTCTCCTTACCCACAAGCACCACACATCACTGGGTAGGGCAAGCCATCCTTCAGAGGAGTATCTTAATGCTGTATGTGACCCCACTACAGAGGGACTCATGAGCTGTCCTGGAAATTATAGCTGAGGACTTGGGATGAGGGCAGAGAAGGGAACGAGAGTTTAAGTTTGGCATTGTAACTGTCAGCACGCCTACTGCATTTTTTAAATACAAAAGGCACAGGGAAGGAAGGGGCGGCTTGGGGGCTAGAGGGCAGGCACAGGAAGGTGGAAGCAAAGGGCTGCTCTCTTCCCCCAGCTCCATAAATTTGTCAACTGACGCAGGACTATGAATCCTGGAGTGTTACAAGGATCCCTTCCCCAGCTCCCCTGTCTTCTCAGCCCTGCTGCCTTTCCATCAGGAGCTCCTATTTATGAGTGACAGATTAGGATCCTGTCCTGCAAGGGGGACCCTGTAGCTTTTCTCTTCTCTGTAGCCAGGGTGAGGGAGTCTCCTTCAGCTATAAATGCCCTCCACTGGCCCAGGTGTCCTATCCTGGGGACAGAGATAGGAACTCATCCCAGATTTTAAAGGAGAACATGCCTCAGTCATATAAATATGCTAAGGTGTCCTTTTATTTCTCTGATTTTTAATTCGTTCATTGAACTTCTTTTGTTTTTGTTTGATTTTGTTTGAGACAAGAGGTTCACTGTGCAGCCCAGGCTGGCCTCAAACTCTTAACCTCAGGCTCTGTAGGGCTGAAATGCTGTCTACCCTCCTACCCCTGCCATTTTTGAGGTAGGGTCTGGCCAGAACTTAAGAGTTCTGCTTTCTGGGCACTGAGATAAAGGCATCCTCCAACATGCCTGGTCCAACCATGCTTAGCTTTCTAACTCCTGATTCTTCACGCGCAGCGGGCTCAGAACTGGTCAGAAAACAGACTGTCAACAAGGCAGCTTTAAGTCTTCTCACAGAAGACTTTCTACAGTATTCTAATACAATGACTATTTGAAAGAAGTTAAAAAAAGTTGCAAGTCATAATTTCATAAATAGCTTATAATTCCTTAAGATTATTTACTTCTCTATTAATGAATTTAATTATTATTTCATATAATACTGGCAGACCATGTTGCTTATTAGTTAGGACATAAAGGTTGATTCAGCTTATAGTCTAGTAGAGGAAAACATCCCCTATTAAACTGTCTCTCTCAGAAACTGCTCATTCCATTCAACTAATCATGTAAGACAATCGGTAGATTAAGACCACTATGGGGACCGTGGCCCTCCCCTATTGTGTACAACAGTCAGGAGATCAGGACTATATGGAGCCCTTAAACTTTTCCTACTTGCTGCTTCCCCTCCATATCCTAGATAGGTTTTTGCAGCACTTTTATTTTTAGTAAGTAAAATGTGCCCTCTCCTATTTCTCCCGTCTAACTGTGAGTGAAAGTCTCTCTCACGTCTATTCTCCACACCGATTTTACCTCTCCCCCATTCCACTGTCATACTGCACTGACAGGATCAGCACTCATGAAGTTAACAATCCAACAGCAACGACTTGGACACCCTCCATGGGGCTCCAGCACCTGTTCCTGGCAGGCATGAGGCTTGACATCATGTACCAACAGCAAAGGCTGTGCCAGTTCTCAGAGGCTAACTAACTCTTGGTCAGGGATGTCTTAGACATCACACATGCGAGAAAGTCTCTTCAGCACACAGGACAGCAATCTGATCACTGTCAGAGAGCCATCCCTCATCCACACACAAATTAGAAAAATAGAGAAGACAACAGGTATTAATAATGGTGATCTTTGCCAAGTATGGCTGTGCTTTGTAATAGTTTTTTTTTACTATGATGTATTAATTGCATTTATCAGTGGTATTCAGTATCTTCACACACACACACACACACACACACACACACACACACACACACTGATCAAAGCCGCCTTCCCTCAGTCTCACCCTCTACTTTTCACTCCTCTGGTTTGTTTCTCTTGTTTTGCTACAAATCAAAATTTTTGAAATCACAGAGTATCTTGAAAACGTACTCTTTTTAGAAATTAGTGTGTCACAGTGCTCGAGTGTGTACACACTGTACAACTGTGTGCCATGGATTCCCTTTAATTGTAACTTCTCTAGCTTTCCCATATTATAATTTCATTCTAGACAATTATTATTTTACAGTGGCTCCAAAACTTTAAGTTCTTTTTAGTCTTTCACATGTCTGGTGGATACTGGGACAACACGTTTCAAAAATTGTCTTGACCAAATAAATCAATAAAACATTCTCTACATGTAAGCAGCCTAGAAGAAAATGTTTTTGAAAACCGTGTTTTATGGGGTGCAACTTAGACAAAGAGCCATGGGTAATTAGTACTGCTGAAGGAGGGAGAACTGGTCGTCCCCAGGGAGGAGCCCCTAACTGGTTACCCAAAAGCAGGTGGTCAGCTCTGAAAACATATGCATAAGTCAACACTAAATAGACTCAGCAGGTTGAATGTATACAGTTATGTGTATATTTGTATGTTTATAACCATAATGAGAAAAGGTGCTCATGAATTTGGAAAAGAGATATGAAAAGGGTTGGAAGAAAGGGAGAGGTAATAATGTAACCATATTTTAATTGTTATGAATTACAAATAAACTGTGTTCTTCATTTTTGTCGACTTGACACAAGGTGGAAGGGTCATCTGGGAAAAAGAAACCTTAAAGGAAGAAATGCCACCATCTAAGCAAGTCTGCCAGGCATGTGTCTGGTTAATAATTGGTAATTAATAATGCTCACTGGGGGCAGTGGCACCTCTGGGCGGGTGGTCCTGGAGGAAGTAAGTCAATAAATAAGTGGCACCTCTCCATGGCCTTTGCATCAATCAGTCCCTGCCTTCTTGCAAGCTAACATAGTATTTACATGCTCTACTCACCACAGAACTAGACCGTAAGAGCACACAGTCAACCTTGGGTATTGCATGTTTGTCAAACACTTCCATGTGGACCTCCAAACCATAGTCTGGAAGGACTCTAATATGCTGCTAATTGGTCAAATCCTTTTTCCACTGTAGAGCTTTAAACTGTGTCTATTTTGTTGCCATAATAAAAATGCTGCAAAAAAATTTATTGGCATTTTTCTTTCCTGTATCATGAATACTACAGAGGAAAATCATTGTGACATTTACTACATTTGGGGAAAAAAAACTAAAGCAACTCAGTCACTTTAGGCCTAGCTCTAATCTTGACCTCCAACCAAGTAATTTGAACTCTGAGTCCTTTCAACAATTTCTAAAATAAGAACAATGACACCTGCTGCGGTGTTAAGTCTGCTGAAGGTCAGCCGGGCAAGTGTGAAAAGGTGACTCTCCTCAAACGAAGGGAGTGATTGCTTAGGCGCTATTTGTGGATCAGCTCAAATTCCCATCGACTCACCTATCTATTTAAAACTCCGGGGCCTTCAGTGTATTACACAGCGAGTTGACATGGACATTCTAGAAATGGTGGCAACTGAGTCCTGTCTAGGTGAGCCCCTGGAAGAGCAGGAGGGACAACATTACAACAGGGTGTGGGCCCTATGTCACAGAGAGCAGCACAGGGCTGACTGGGAACCAGGGGAACTTCGAGAAGAGCTTACGTTGGAACTGGGTCTTGGAATATAGAACTAGCACACTTAGACAAGCCCCATGAAGAGGAGGGGGTAGAGAGGGATGGTGTGCTCTGGGAAGGATGATTAGCTCAGAAGAAAGAGTCAGGAGCTCCAAGGAAGGAGAGGGCCACTGGATCTAGCTAGGGATGGCCTTCCGTTATGACAAAGCTAAGGAGCTTGCACTTCCCTGGACACAAGATCACGTTACCATAGGGACGCATAAGGACACACACATTTCTGTGAACCTCGTTTCACTGTTCTTGCTCCTTTGCACATAGCCCTGGCCATGTCCAGTCTGTTTTCTCTCTGCTCTGGAATCTTCCAGAGATCCCTGGATGTTCCTCTCTCTTATTCACAAAACAAAACAAAAACCTCCCTTACAAAGGAGTGGCCATTTAGGGTAGTTTCTGTACCCCTTACAAACAGCTACTGGTACCTGAAGCAAGGAATATGCACCAAGATCAGATAGTAATGGTAGTCCGCAGTCCGTCCATAACTCTGTGACTAAATACACTAAAGTGTTGTCTTTCTATGAGTAATTTTTACAGTGTCACTTTAAGACATTAGTGAGACTTATTTAAAAAGCTAAAATGCACAAAAGAAAAAGGCAGAAAGGGAAGCACAGGTCAACCTCCCCTTTTCCAAATGTGCAAGGCCAGGAAGATTTTAGGTGTGGGCTCTTTTTGAGTTCTAGGGTATTTGTCTATACATAATGAGATGTATCAGGGAAGGAATCCAGGTTTAAGCATGAAATTTATGTTTCATGTACACTTTATATAACACAGCCCATATATAGAATATTTTTAGTGTGTCTGTGTTCTAATTGTAAGTAAGTATATGAGATTATGTGTGAAATTCCCACTGAGGATATCATGTCCACACTCAAACAGTATGGGAATTTTTAATGTTTTGTACTTCCTATTTTTGGATTAGGGATGTTCAACCTGTATCTGCTAGATTGAAATCAAGAAAAGCCAGGTCACTATCCGCAAGGTCAGCCTAGGGCAGGGAGCAGAAACTGGCCCATCGAAGACAGTCTTAGAGCCTACTGACAACTCAAGAGATCTCAGTCCTGGCCACCTGCTGAAGGAAAGGCAGACTCCTGGAAATCTGAATCAGAACTCACTCTGTCATGGAACATGGTGCAAAGCTCAGACAGTGATTACATTATGTAGTGTGCGTGCGTGCGGTGTGTGTGTGTGTGTGTGTGTGTGTGTGCGCGCGCGCGCGCACATATGCATCCCCATATTCTATAGAAGAACGTATCTATGTATGAACACGCACACCCATGCACACCATGGTGGATGCCGGGGGATGATGCCAGATATCCTGCATCATTCTGTCTTTCAATTGAGACAGGGATCTCTAACAGAACCTAGAAGCTAGGTGGTGGCCAACAAGTCCCGGTGATATTCCTGTTGATATTCCCTCAACACCATGGTTATAAGCACACAGACAACATGCCTGGCTCTCTATGTGGGTACTGAGGTTTTGTAATCAGGTCCTCATGCTTGCATAGCTAGCCCTCTTACCCAATCATGACATGTGTGCTCTAGAGGGAAGGAAAATAGTTCCACTATATTTGAACAAAGATCTCAAGCCAGGCTGGGAAGGGCAAATACCCTTCCACCTGTCTTAGAAAATATCTGAACTGAAAGAGGTAGAAATAAAGGCAAACTAGAGAAGAGAGGAGGAGAGGCTTGGGAAACTTGCAGGTGCACAGGACAGTATAGAAGGTAAATGGCATCTAGGAGCAATCAGAGGAGGCTAACGGAATGCAGAGGGGAGGAGGGTGGTGTGCAATGGAAGCCAGGCTGGGGTCTGCACCTCAGGAGCACAGTACCTACCTTTCATACACAAGGCCCTGGACTTACTCCCCCACATGCAAGGCCACACGGGGTAAGGACTGTACCAAGGACTAAGCATACGTTTTAACACCTGAAAGAATGCACTAACAGGTTTTAAGCAGGTGATGATGGGCTCAATTTGGGAAAAGAAAACTAAGTACCAAAGTAGTGACCACTTCTATCAGCTGCTAATGAAATGTGCATGAAAGGAATTTTTAATTGTATAGAATTACTAAAACATAAAAGAATGTTCCTCCTGCAAGGTGTGGTGGTGCATGCCTATAATCCCAGAACTAAGGAGGCAGAGGCCGGCAAATCTCTGAGTTTGAAGCCACACTGGTATACATAGCAAGTTCTAGGCCAGTCAGGGAACATGGTTAGCCCCTGTCTCAAAGTAACAAAACAAAAGCAAGTCATAACCAGGCAGGACAAGAAGTAGGGAGAGGAAAGGGATAGTAAACATCTTTTAGAAGCTTGTCACTGTTGGGGGCTCTAGTAGTTCTTTCTGTCTTCCTGAAAAACAGCCAGTAAAATTTAACAAGCCCTATAAAATAGCTCATGGTCTATCTGTGACCTCACCCTTATCATGAAGTTATACTCATGGAAATGGATAAGCAAAAAAGAAAACAGAATCATAAGTACACAGCCTAATAGCTAAAATAAACAAGTCCGTTTCATAGGGCAGCAGTGGAGTCAAGGACACTGTGGAATAGCAGCACTGGACTATTAGGAAATATGGAGGGCCGGCTACAGTTCAGCAGAAGAGCACTTGCCTGGCATGAAAGAGGCCCTGGATTCAGGTATGTGCACGCACGCACGCACGCACACACTCACACAAAAGAAAGAAAGGAAGAATGCATGGGTTTCACTGACGCTTTAAATATACCTATTATTTCCATATTTCAAGACTTTTCAAAATAGAGTAAAACCTTTATATGGCCATGCAGATCAGGTTGTGCATACTCTACAAGTTAGTTCAAAGTAGCTCTATTACAATGACCTGTGTCTGTGAAAGCTGAATACTTTGGACCTGTGGAAGCAGAAAGTATGTGTTTGGCAGCTGCTCCACAGACCCTTCTGTAGAGACTCTTCGAGTGCCCACTCCAGATACCTGCAGGAAAGCAAGAGAAGCACATGTCTGTTAGTGTCAGCATGCCTTGTCCACACATACCTGCTGACCAACACATCCATCTCCATCTACAAAAATCCTAACTGTTCCTTATAACGCAAAACTCTTTTCTTCTGATTCGGAACCAATGTGTTTAATGGACTCTGATAAGAATTAAGCACAAACCACCGATTCTGATGCATGGATTACCTGGTACCACATCTTCAGGATGCCCCAGGTACCACACTTGGGTTAAGACCCCTGTTCTGGGAACACCAGCAAAATGGTATTGCATGTGCCCTTCCCAGTATCTTGACTTCAGTAGTGGTGTGAATGGGGAGCTCCCACGACTCCTGACCATAAACACTCCTGCAAGAGGAGGCAGGCAAAATGTCGGTGCAGTCCTTGGAGTACCCCTCTTACTTGTCTCAGAGGAGGAGGCTGCTAGGTTTTATTCTAGAAAACTGTATGGTATGTAGTTTTTGCTTCATTCTAACACACTTCAAAGACCCAGGGCTTATCTATCAGGCTGCAGGGAGGGTCTTCTGTGGCCCACCAAGCAAAATCATGGAAATTAATAGACTTAGCATTGCTGTAGGCCATAGTTTTAAGGACATGAAAGAGAGGAAATCTCTCCAAGAGTCCTTTAAAACCAGTCACCCTCTAAGTCGACAGCCAAACTACATGGCAAAATGAAGTTCCTTACATGATAGGAAAAGACTCCATGTGAGGAAGTATTAATAAATAAAGAACTTTCAATGCTTCCTTCTTCAGTAGGTAAGAAAATAATTCTGAAGGATGTTTTCCCCATTGCTGGAATCACCTGAAAGGAAAACACTTCGTTAGGCATCTGGAAAAGTCTTCACAGACTTTCTTTCCTTTTAACTACTTCTGCAAACAGCTCCTTGCACATATCCTGTATCCTTTATCTGCATCATGAAGTCCCGAGCCCTCCAAACTGATCATCTCTGTCACTCCGAAAGCAGCTGCCAACTCAGGGCAAATAACTGCCCAGTTCCCTCACTCCAGATTGGGGTCCTGTGCCTCACTTTCTGCTCTCCTCTTCATCCACGTGTTCACCTGTCTGTATCTAACAGTTCTGTTTCTGTTTAAGTACAGATTTATTATTAAATATATTGACACAGCACTAAAGACCAGGGACAGTGTTTATGCGCATAAACCAAACCAACCATAGACCAAATGTAGGGCTTCTCTGTTAACATTTCCTTGCTCTCGTTAAAGTTTATGAAAGTTGTAACATCAAGCAACATGACAATCAAAATAATTAAAAGCTTAAGGAAGTTCAAGGTGACTGAAAAAGACCATGGCCTGCAATTCTGCCACCATGCGAGCTAACTACAGAAGAAGCCCCATTCACAAGGAACCCTGGTTTTATGAGATCTGAGGGGGCACAACTCTACACTCAGGGTGAGGTTTAGAAGCCTCGGTATCTATGCCAACCTTAAGACCAATAATACAAACTTTTTCTGCTCATGATAAATCCAAGCGTAATACATGTGCATTACTACAGTTTCTTTAAACATGTTTCTCCATTAAGTATCCAGAGCTATGAAAATTATGAAAGAAAATGGATGGGAAAGTACACATAAAGCAAACAAAAAGCTACCAAATGGAAACAGTGGCCAGAAAGGGGGCTATGAGCAGAAAGTCAGATTTCATCAGCACTCACCCTGCAATGGACAGGCGGCACATGAAAATGTCTAGCAGCTGCAAACACTGAGCTCACCACAACCTCGCTCTCCCTGCTAGGGTTGTAGGCATAGAGAAGCTTCGCTGCAGGATGCCCCAGGAACCTGGTTGGGGAAGTGGAAAGACAAGGTACTTGTGATTATCAGTATCCCTCATGCACTCACTGGCACACCATTATTTATGCTACGGGCTGAACTCAGGGTGCCATGCACATCACTGAGCTGCATCTCCAGCCCATACAGATTTTAACCCCAGAGAGCTATCAATGGTCGTTATAAAGTTAAAAGAACAGGGTGGATAGTACCATCCTCGGGACCAAAAGCCTCCATCATCAAGAGTTAGCTGTGTGGAGCCACAAACGATCACAGCTGGGTGCGGTGACAGTTGGCATTCCCTCTCAGAAGGAGGGGTGGAGTGTATAGGCTGTGGAGACCTGAAAGAAGCAGGCAGAGTCTGCAGAGCCAGGGAGAGTTATTGTTGGCTAAAGACTCCTCAGTGCAGCTGCCTTGAGGTTACCCATGCTCTTTTCAGTAACCTCTCATCCACACTAAGTAATCCCAATAAACTCAAAGTACTGCTTTGGCGAAATCACACTTTGGTTTGTCACTGGGACCTTAGTAGGATGGGGATAGTTGCTACATAGCTCCTCTCTGAAGAGAAATAGTTCTCATAACAGAACAATTATCAAATCTTGTTGGAAATAAAACACTTAATACAGAACAGTATTTTTCTAAGACTAATGACATCCTATACTAGCGCCCCATTTGTTTCTGTTTTGTAAGAATGTAGAATATCATCTGCATTATTAAGTACTTTCACTTTTTTTGTTTATAAAACCGAACTTACTCTGACATGCCCTAATGTATTTAGTGTTTCTCATTCAAATCAAGAGATATTTAGGTAAGAAATTGTATTCACCATTTAAAGCTTCTCAGAGCCCACCAAGGAAACACCACAAGCAAAGCCCACCCTCCGAAGCTGAAGAAATGTATGCACAAAAGATGATCAGTGAAATTAAATGAGGGCAGATGTATCCAAGGAGTATTAAGGGGAATCTTTCCCTTCATCACATGACCAATCAATGTAACAAGATGGCAGCTAGAGGAAAAAGAACAATATGAAGAAACCAAACCCTGGAGTTCAGAGCCTTGGAACAAGCTGGCCACTGGTCATCAAGGAAGTCCACTTCCCTTCCTCGATGGCCTATTTTAATTTACTCTCAAAACTGGGGCAAGCATACCTTCATACTGCACTTTTTGGTTAATACATTTTTGTGATAGTTCAAGAAGAAGAGAGAGGACAGGGAATTTTCGAAGAGCTCAGTACCGTGGGAGAGCACTCAGGAGGCTCAGGCTGAGGAACCACAAGCTTTAGGCCTGAGGTACAGAGGGAAATCCTGTCTCAAAAGCAAAACAAAAAGCTGTACAGGTTTACACAACATTTGAAAAGCTCCTGCTGATGTCCCAGTAGTGATCTGATGGAGAGGCCATCACATTGAAGTTTTGGCTGGCAGCCTAGCAAGAGGACTGTGGAGCGCAGGTGGGGCGTCTAGCCCACTATCTGCAATGGTCATTTTCTTCCGGCTCCTATGTCCTGCACTGACTTCACCTGCTCCATCAGGCTGCAGCAGAGCCTGCAAGAACTGCACTGCACTCATTCTTCTAGATCTACAGTTCTGGTTAGTGTGGCCCAAATAAACCTACATTCCAATTTAAGCAAAATCCTCAGGTGTTATGCTTGTATTAGAGTCTTGTTCCAATTTTTTCTAATAATAAAGATGTGCTGTTTATTCTAGCAGGACTGTTAGACTCAGGACAGGACTCCCTACACAGTGGCAAGTCCAGGGTTATTCTGCCTCACATAGGGAAAAGCTCACCTAAGAACAATTTACATGTTGTTTCTCTCATACAGAATACGTTGCAACTGCTACTCAATGTTTGACACGGCAGCTTTTCTAAGCACTCATCTTAATAAAAGATTTTAATATATCTGATGTGCATTTTAAATCATAAATATTCTAGAACCTCCACTTGTGCTGGAACTGAACTTGGGTTCCCTAGAAAAGCAGCAAACTCTCTTACACACTTAACTACCACTCTAGCCCCAAATTTAATTAAATAATTAATTTAAAATTAATTAATTCAATTAAAATAAAATCATGTACTGCCAGGCATGGTGGAGCACGCCTTTGATCCCAGCACTTGAGAGGCAGAGGCAGGCAGATCCCTACGTTCAAGGCCAGCCTGGTCTACAGAGAGAGTTCCAGGATAACCATGGTTACACAGATAAATCTTGCCTTGAAAAACCAAAACAACAAAACAACCAATGACAACAACAAACCCTACTATAAATGTAAGGGTCATCTAATAAACCCAGCCAGAAAACTGGGCTCATGTCTACCTTTCTTGCCATAAATGAATGCAGATTTCAGTGGCCTTAAGTAAAAGATACCAATCAACTGAGCTATTTATTTAAACTTGTCCCCTAATACTTTACATACTATTCACAAGTGCTCTGGTTTCCAAGACCACGGAGAAATGCACTAATAGAGATGGTAGTGCTCTTCACAGCAGGGTGTCTGCAGCCTCTGGAATCCCAGCAGACACAAGCTTCCTTGCCATTGGCTATTTTTACCCTACTTTTCAATATTCTATTTTTACATGCGTTAAAAGGGGTGGATTTCCTTCAGTAGTGACAACTGGAAGATACTCTATTAATTTAATATGACAAAAGAATGATGAAAATGTATGAATGATTAGCACATCCAGCCTTGGAACCGGCAGAACTTTAACCCTTAGGATAAGCTCTCGGGAGCAGAAGGAAGACTAAGCAGCGACAAGATCCTGTTTCTGCAAGATGGAAACTGAAGTTAGGAGAAAGTCTGCTGTCTGTCTGAGGCTGATACCAGAACAGTGAGGGCGAAAGCTGGACCAGCAAGGGAGGGAGTCAGGAGCACGATGGCTGCTGCTGTGCTGTTATAGTAATGACACAGGAGCTAGCAGGTGAGAAGGAGGAACACATCAGTGACTTCTTAAACATGTTATAAATGAAACTAAATGACAGTCTTTCACTACCACGAAAACGAGCATGTGAGTGACTGAGAGACGTCTTTGTCGCCCCACTGTAACGTGACCCTGGGCAAACTGCACTGCTTCTCAGCAACAAGTGGAAACCTCTGTGTCCTGTACTCAAGCACAAAGACATGTAAAGATGGGTACACATGCTCAGATAATGGCCAAGTTACCCTTGCAGAACTCATCAGAAACTCAATGATCAAGGCTCTGCTACTGCACAAGTGCTCTGTATTCCCAGAGCACAAGTCTGTATTCCCAGCATTACAGAGGCAGAGCTAAGAGGCCAGCCTGCCCTGAGGTCCAGCCCAGCTAGGGCCACTCAGTGAAACTCTATCTCAAAGAAAACAAAATGACAAAGTAGCACAACTCAAATGACATAAAACATAGTAACACACTGAAAATCTACAAAGTATTATATAACTTAACTGGATCTTCTGAAGGTATTTCAAGTCTAAAAATCAATTACCCTTTCAGACCAAATCCATTTACATAACCATTCAATATGTTTTTAGATAACAGAACCAGTAATTAATGCATATGGTTAATTAAGACAAATGTAGCACATATACACACTCACTGATCACAGAGTTTCAAAAGATTCTTTAATTTTATGTGTATGAGTAATTGCCTGTGTGTGTGTGTCACATGCTTGGCTGGTACCTGGCCAGAAGAGACTGATTCGCTGGAGCTAACATTACAGACAGTTGTGAATTGTCATCTGAGTGCTGGGAACTGAGCCCTTGTCCTCTGAATAAGTAGCAAGTGCTCTTGACCCCTGAGCCCTCTTTCCAGCTACCAAATTTTGGAATTTTATGTTCTGGAAGAGTAAATGACAGCTAGGATCCTATGTACCAGATTTTTTTTTCCTCTCTGGCTATATTCACCATGATCCATTTCATTGTAACTACCAATCTAAAACAGTCTCTAAAGTAGTCCCACGGGTCAGGGGGTGGGGAGGGGGCGGGTGGCAGGCGGCACACACACACAATTTCCTTAAGAAAAGAAGCTTTGTAATCTCAGTGAGATTATAAATCATTTAACTTATATTATCAGTTAAATGACTATAAATTCAACTTTTAACTAATTTCTTAATCTATTTTTTTAAGTAATTCAATAGAAAATACTCTGAGCATGGTAGTACAAGTCTTAGTCCCAGCACTAAGGAGATATAGAGCTCTGTGACTTTCAAGCCAGCTAGGACTACAGTGCAGGACCTCATTAATAATTAGATAGTTCAGTAATTAATTCAGACACCTAGAATCTTATAAAGTTAACAAACTACCTTAACAATTGTATCTCTTCTTCCCTTTAGAAAAATCTCCTTTAAAAAGCTCAGCAAGACAGTTCATTTCCTTCCTTGCCATTTTAACCTTCAGAAACACAGACAATGACAAATGTCAGAAAGTGACAAGAATGGCAGGTGAATGCTGACAGCACTGTGCAGACTCCACTGGCCACAGAGTCATTCATCACCAGGTAACTTTACTCAGCTTCACCTGAACAGGCTGGGAGCCTAAGCAGAGCTTTGACGGGGCTAATAGAAGGTTCACCTTTCAACGCTTACTACCAATCTCTAAGTTTTTAACTGCATCCTGACAAGAGTTCTAAGCTGCCTCCTCTCCAGCCCCCTCCTCTTCTTCATGGGATCCTAAAGCCTGCGTTTCCTCCTTTCATGGTTCTTAGGACTGTGACTCTCCTTATAGCATATCTCATCTTCCCTGCCTAATCGTCCACACCTAACCCAGGAACTATCAATAGAGTACAACTTCCAGCCTGAAGGTACAACAGGAAAGGCAAACAATCGCATCTGGACTAAAAGAATTCAGAGATCATCAGTATTCAATTTTTCTATTATAAAATAATCAAACTTGTTCCAAAAAAAAAACCCCAAAGACTTACCACTGACTTCCTACTGAAGTCTAGCTATTATCAAATAGTATAAAACATATCATGAAATAACTGGATGGGGCTGATGGTATGTCTCAGGAGTAAAGCATATGCCTGGCACGGACAAGGTCCTAACTACAAACCTTAGCAATGCAAAACATCAAAAAACTGAAAGGGTTTAAAATAACTTTTATACTCTCCCTTTCATGAAAATATTCCTTTAACAAGTCTCAGGATTGATATTCTTTCACATTATTATATGCTTAAAATATAACACTGTGTATGTATCATCAGGTAAAAGATACACTGAGGACAGGGGCTGGAGAGAGGGCTCCATGGTTATCAGTTTATGTTGCTCTTGCAGAGGACTGGAGCTTAGTACTCAGCATCCATATTGAACAGTTCACAACTGCCTGTGACTGGAGCTCCAGGGGATCCAATGCCCTCTTGTGGCTTCTGTCAGCAGCTGCAGTCATGTGGACATAATTACAACTCCTAACACATACATGCATAATTAAAAAATAAAAACTTTAAAAGATATGCTGAAGATAAATACAAATAAGATGAATTTAATTATAAATCCATCTTAAAAAATACTTACTGTATTCCAAAATCTAGAACTGACGGCTGAAAATGTAAGCCTTTTCCAATAAACAGTTTATCTGAGAAGCTAAAAGACAAAAAGGGAGAGAGAGAGAGAGAGAGAGAGAGAGAGAGAGAGAGAGAGAGAGAGAGAGACATTAATTGCTTAGTTTTAAATTTGAATGTTGCAATCATATACTCAGGACAATGACTTTAAATCCATGCTATATAATTTTACTCCCTTATAGATAAATTTGAACTAGAATTCTAAAAATGTACAAGCATCCAGCGTACAGTTAATGTAGCATTTATCAAATGGACAGATCTTGCCAGCACAATGACCAGGAGGCTTCTTTCTGAGTGAAGTGAGGTAACAGGCCCATCTTCACACACCCCAAAGAAAAACATATCGGTAAAGCAACCTTAGAGAGGCCACAGAAATGTGCTGCATTAATAGATGCAACAGCAACTAAGACCAGCTCCTTCCCATCCAGTGCCAGAGCTGCAAGTTGAACACTGGGTTTTGTGCATGTTTTCCAAGTGGGCAGATGAAGCCTGGAGGATTTCCTCAACTTACAAGGTCACAAAGCACTAAGAGGCAAATCTCTAACTCAGACCTGTGGCCACTAGAAGGAAGAACACTATCCGGGAACTAACTGGGCCTAGCCTGTTAGATGACAGCCTGAGTTGCAGGTCTGACAAGCCTGGTTCCACACCCATAGCCACTGCTTTCCTGGGCTGGTCAGTACCTTAACTTGTTAGTGCCTGCCTTATTGTCTAAAAAAAAAAAAAAAAAATGCAGGGACAGCGGTACTTAGCTTACAGTTGTTGTGGAGATAAAGTGAGAGGACATGGCTTTGCTTCATGCCTGTGCATGATTTATGTAATAACCATAGGATCATGTTACAAAGAGGATGACATTCATCTAATAAAAAAGGAAGGAGACAAATGGAGCGGCCACTGGGGCTCAGTGACGTGCTAGCCTCTGGACTGAGAGACCAGCGCAGTGACAGTGAGCTATGACAGACAATGAAAACAGTGGACAGTGACTGTCTATGAACAGAACAATGAAACACAGGCCCTGGACCCTTTTTTTCCCCCCACATAACTAAGATTTTCCAAATCCCACAATCAGAAACTTAACGTGCAACAAAAATCAGGTATCTGGGGATCAATTTAAAATAATACAGCAGAAATATCCCAAATTTTTCTAACTTTAAACAGAAAAACAAAATCTCATCAGTGATTTTTCAACCCCTGAAGTCACAGAAAAGATTCTTTTCCCTTGTTAGTAGATTTTACGTCACCTGCCTTAAAAATTTGGAAAGCATATCAAGGCATATGGAAGGTTAACATTAAGTAAGTTAAATTAACCCGTCTGTGAGGTAAAAGCCCCTAAGATGGATCTGGAGTCTTCTTACACATGCTCTCAGACAAAAGGGCTGAGGATTAACAGTGCAGCTCCCTCCCCAAAGTAAGCCCCAGAAACTACAATTTAACTTCTCCACAATAAATCTTAGAAACCAATCCTTCCCATCCTTTCTGTTTTAAGACATTCTCTGACCTGTCCTTATTTAGGTCAAAAGACCTTTTTCATCCTGAGGGGTCCTGCAGGCAGGGTGGAGAAAGCTGTGCTGGACCCTAAGTGGCCTTGCTGGATTCCTTACCCAGCCTCTCAGCACCTATGCCTATGCACCCAAGTCTCCATAGAGACCCCACAGCTGAAAACATGGAAGGACCAAGGAGGTGGGGAGTGGCCTCCATATGCATCCCTTCCTGCCTGCCTCCCCTTAGTCCTTGATTCATGGGGGTCCTCTATCACATCCTTTATAATAAAACTGAGCAAATGTTTCCCTGGCTTCTGTGAGCTGCTATATCCAATGTATCAAAAACCTAGAGAGCTGTGGGAACTCTGCCTTCAGCCTGGGCGTCAGAAGTGTGGGTGAAACAACCAGACTATGGCTGGGCACCTCAAGTAAGGAGGAGGCTTGGGACTGTGTCTTGGTCTGCAGGATCTGACCAGAGATGGTGTCAGAACTGAACTAGACTAGAGGACTCCAGCTGGTACTGCAGAACTGATTACTGCAAGCTGATGGGGACAGTCCCACACTTCTCAGAGTCATAGGGAACTTTGTGTTCATTACTGTGGTGCAAACTAAGCAGAAAAGGTGGCTGGCTTTCCAACAGTGGGTAAGTAGCTAGTGGCCATAATTTAGTTACATACTGACATCACAAGTTATCCTCAGATTATCAGTGCTAAGAACTTAATACTGTGGTTGAAATGCCAAGGTCATTTCCAAACCAACACCTTTAATCTAATAACCCTGAGAGGCTGTGGTAAATGAACAATGAGCCACCTTCTGGGCCCCATTGTTTCACAGGCCAGCATTACCTTTGCAACTTTCACCCTTATTAACACAACCCATTACAGGGAATGCCAACCCTCACCCGGCCTCTCTTACTCTGGAAAGATCCCAGATGGCACAAAGTAAGCAAATGCAGCTCAGAAAAGTCAACTATGCATTTATGCTATGTGTTTTAAATTCTTGCCCTTTATCTGTAGGATACACTTTACACAGGAGCTGTTCTGTGCTTCTGGGGCAGGGATAGAGATGGAAAACATGGGTTGTAATGCCTGAGGGGATATCAGCTCTGATCTATGTACCCCTATTTCTCACACTCTTAGTTCTTACTGGATGATGGGGGCTGAGAATGAACCCAGAACTGTGTGCAGGCTAATGGCATGCTTTTCTTCTGATCTATAACCTCACTGCTTCCTGTAAGTCCTTATTTTAAAGATGACCACCTTCTGCAGGAAACAACCTTTTCAGCAGTTGGACACAGCTGCAAAGCATCCCACAGTATTTTAAGGTCTATCTCATTCTAAATGACCCAATCAAGGCACCCCATACTTTTTAAAAACGCCTATCTCTGTCTAAATAATCCAAATGCTTGTCTTTTTCCTAAACATCAACTATATATATATATATATATATATATATATATATGAATGAAATATGGTTATATTTTTATATATATTTTTTATATATTTATATATATGGTCATATTATATATATAATGGTCATATTTTATATATATAATATATATGATTATATATTACATATATATGTAATATATATATATATGCCTTTTAATAAGCTTTGCCAACACCTAGAGAGCACATAATTAAAAAAGAAAAAGTTGAGACAATGACTTTGGCCAATGAAGGGGAGGATGGGCAAGAGAAATGATCCATACTCATTTCACAAAGACTCTGCATCAAAGGGAGCACATCATTCCATGATAGGATAATGTTCACGTCTAGATTCTGTTATCCAGAGAAGATACAGCTTAACTACAGTGCTTGACATCATGTGGTTTGGGTGGGTTTTTTCCCCTCCACATTAAAATTGCACAGTGGGGATAAAGGTCTTTTGGCAGAACACAGTTTCTTAGTTTCTTTTACTGAAGAAAGCTTCAGGTTTTAAGGTCAAAGCATTAATACACTGAGACAGAACATCAAAGGATAAAGGGCTCTGAGAACTCAATCTGTTCTGTGGGATACACGCTCAATGATTTAAAAAAAAAAAAAAAAAAAAGGCCTGGGTTTAGAGGTAGCCCTAATGTACTGATGGCCAGGCCTTCCTAAGGCCATGACAAATGTCCTCCAATAAAGGGTCTCCAAAATTGCTGATGAAATCCTCACATCTGTAACTCCCACAGAAAGAATTCCTCTTTCAATGTCTAAGCCACTAGCCAGCTACTCTTTCTGGATGGATCCTGAGATTTTCAACATTACCACCCAGCCCTTTTCTCTTCTACAGATACATATGAAGAGACCTATGCCCTAGTCTTAAGCGCTCTGACCTTCCTTGCTTCTCCAAACCCTCTTACCTCTCATAATCTACATGTTAACGAACAATCACAGCCACTATGCACTTAGCCCTTCTGAGGTGCAAGATGTTAGCCTAGAACTTTATCTCATGTAACTGTAAGAAAGCTGTGTGGAAACTTGTTATCTGCTACAGTTAGGATCATCAAGCTCCCAAATGCCGATCTGTTAGTCTTCATCCACACAGTGATGCTTGTGAGAGGAGGTGGAATCTTTAAGTCAAGCGTAGTAGGAGGTTTTTAGTCCCATCTGTGAGTCATAACCATGAAGAGCAGTTTGCTCTATGTATGTTCCCCACAACCAACATTCAGCACCTCCACCAGAGACACACAAGCAATTATCACACCTGGACATTGGCAGGACCCACTACAATCACTAGCCAACAGAAACTTATTTAAGTGTTGATTACCTTGGGTATTTTTCTATAGTGACCGGAAGTTGACTAGCACACATTCCAGTTTCACACAGGAGAAAATGAATGGAGGCTTCAAATACTTGCCAAAGCCCTCCTCCTCCAGGTAGAGAATGGGATGTGAATGCACACTGGGAACCCCTGGCTCCGTGGCCTGCCCCTCCTTGTGATCACTTAGCCCTCCCACGCTTCTGCTAAGGGCATCAATGATCCACAAGCTATGGAGTCAAGGGCTGAGCTACCTTAATCTCTCTGCTGGCTGCCATCTCTGGAGTAGCCCTTCCTGGGTTTCTAGGAAACTGTTGCTGTATTCTGTCCCTCTGCAACAGCTGCACTGTCTATCCCCTCAAGCTCTTCTCTCTCTGTGCCTCTCTATACAAGACTAAAAGACGCTCTTCCTTGTAGAAGTTGTGCCTTTTACTGTCTATTGTAATGCTAAGTGTGGGGAAGACCAGGAGTCTGAACATGGCCCCTGGGTCCCCAGGGTGGAGGGGTGAGGTGGGTAGTTGTGATTAAGGATGCCAATAGCTGGGCAGAAGAGACATAGGTGGGGCTGAGGTTTTGCAGGCTTGGAGAGGGAAGAGGAGCTGCCTTAGAAGAAGAACGTGCAGGAGGGAGAAGGAGAACCACCAAGGGCTAAGAGCCAAAAGAACATGGCCCAGAGAGCCCAACTGGGTTAAGAGCAGCCCAGATGGAACGTACTAAATAGTGGAGTTATCAAAAGTAGATTCTAACAGCATGGAGGGTAGGCAGATGCCCAGCTATTGTGCTAAGGCTATTTAAAAATATGAAGGCTGTGTGTGTCTTTCATTCGGGAACATAAATGGTCTAAGGTGGGGAAGAGGCCCACGAATGAGATTTACTACACTTCCTCTCAGTTCTCTTACTCTGGAAAAGGGTCCTGCCCACCCAGGAGTAGCTCTACCTATCATCTCTTAAGATTTTGTTGATTCACGGCAAAACCATTTGTTATTTGGTGGCTATTCAGTACCTTCCTGACAACATTTGTAGATCTTCCACTCTACAGCTACCAGTTTTATTAGCTCCCCTTGCAGCTAGAATAGTGTCACATGACCAAGATGTGACCAGACTAAAATCACCTGAGGCAGGGCATCAGACACCTAAGCTACAGGAGGAAAGGAAGAACAAACCAAGGGCAACCACAGCAGAAGTAGTGCAGCTGTGTCAATGGCTAAGGCAACAGCGTCCCCAGCAGGTTCTTCTGGCAGTCATTCTAGCTGCCAAGTCCCCTCCAGCTTGTGCTCCCCACGCCTATTCTTAATTCTTCCTAGAGATTCTGTCAGCTGCCAACCCTTTTCAATACATTCCCCTTTTGCTTAAATGAGCAGAACTATTTGTTGTTGTTTAGCTGGTTCACTTCCCAAGCCTGTGTCTATCTGTGGCCTGGACTCTTTCATGAAGCTCCTGGATGGACATTCCATCTGTACCAGAACCAGCTCTTGGAGGACAGCTGCCAGAACCTCCAGGTGGAATCCAAGATGGCAATGAACTTGATGTGTGCCAATTCTCACCCTGCTGAGTGGCTTGCCTATGTGCCCTCGGGGAAGCCATCTGGGCAATCCCACTCCTGTAGCCTTCCTTAATTCCACAAGCAAGTAGTTCTGAGGGGTCTCTAGGGATTTCATGCTTTCACACCAAATAAGTGCCTTGTTCTCCATTCCCACCATCAGGACTGCATTTTCAAAAAGCACTATACTTCCAATTCAACAAACTTCGAAATACGTCATCATATCCACTCATTAGCTATAGCACATTCTGAACGCTGCACGGAACTTCAGCAGCCACATGGACTGTAAATGCCTGTCAAACAATAGGGCAGTAATTAAGTGCATGTTCCCTGGGTCCTGCTCCAACTTTCTCCTCTCTTCAATTCAGGTACAACTCCTTTGTGGTTTAAAGACTGACATCTTTCCTAAACTCTAGAGGTAAATCATATTATCCTGTTAAAATAATTTGAATATGACTTCATAATGCACAAAATACAAAATCCATTTTGTCTTTTCTTCCAGTTCTGGGACAGCAAGGTGGTATTTAGTATTAGAGTCTGCAGCAGTAATCTCACACACAGCAAAGGAGACAATGCAGAAATTCACAGAGCAAACAAAAATGGGGAGACTAAGAATAGGTTTTCTTCTTCCATAAGTAGAGACAAGCAATGCATCCATGGAATGAGAGTGGCCATACTCAGCTCCCAAAGAGTCCTTAGGTATCCAAGTATTTACAGTTCTTTGAAGGTGGGTGCTAATGTTTGGCTAAGTCCGCCAAAGACCCTTGTATCAAAGGCATACTCTTCAGCCTGTGGCTCTACTGGGAACTGGCAGAACTTTAAAGGGACAAGTAATAGGATTTAGGACACTGAAGGCATGGCCCTGAAGGAGATATGGGGACCCCAGCTCCTCCTTTTCCTCGCTCTAGAGCCTTCCCCCACCCCATCACAGAAAGAATGGTCAGAGGTGGAAGATTCTATAACTCTGTCACACGTCATGACCCTGTGCTGACTTCCCACAGATGCCAAACTAGGGAGGCCAACCCATCCACCCTAGAATGAAACTTTCAAAACAGTAAGTTTAAAATTGCACAAGTTTAAGTAATAAACCTTCTCTCCTATAGGCTAATTATTGTGGGTATTTATCCTATAGGCTGATTATTGTGGGTATTTATCACAGTGATCAAAGGCCAACTGTGAGCCTGCCGCTTTAAAAGACTATCTAAAAGCTCTTGAATCAATCTGATAGTTATACTTATTTTTATAATAATATAGAAATAACAAGCTCTTGGCACTCACTTCTTCTACCTACCTGCATTAGGCTCTTACCCAACCTGAGAAAATTATCAAAATAATGTTTAGACAAATATATACAATGTTAGCAACATTGCCAGAGTAATCTAGTGAGCTTTTCTACACTTTTAAACTGCTTTTTTGAAGGGTGGACCTCATGGTCCGTTTGGCCACAGTGAATGAAGCAGCCTCATGGCTTTACAGCAATGATGAGAACCTCACACAATCCAAACATGTGGCTCAATGTCTAATTCTGCTGGGCCTATTCTCACTGCATCTGCACAAAATGGTGCCATTCAAAAAGTATGACTCCTTTCTGTAGAAGAAAATACATACATACATACATACATACATACATACATACATACATACATACTAATATATACTACCTTCTAAAAGTAATGTTTTTAAAAGTAATGAAGGGGTGTGGCTTTGCATGTGGCTAGAATACAAGCCCTATGACTGAACCTCAGAACCAATAAATAAATAAATGATAAACAGGAATGTAGCAGAAGCCTCTGATCAGCTCTTTGGAGCTGCCCACTGAACACCTATCACACACTTGGCCACAGAACGTGAGTTACCACCAAGGTCACTTCTATGCAATAATTCTACGTCAGAATGGCTTAAAGGCAACTTTCTCTCATATAAAACTCAAAGGAATACAGAATAAGGTCTGGAACTTGCCCAGAAGATAAGTATTCCTTAATACAAGACAGAGGGGACAGGAGGTTAATTCAGAAATGTGTTGTGTCAAAGCAATGTTCTTATGACCATACAATAGTGACCATTTCTGTTTCTAAGCCAGGATCTGTGATAGATTGTTCTCTGGGCCTCTAACACCACCTAGGCCCTTCATCCTCCTCATAATGGGGTCTTAGCTGGGCATATATCCAAGACTCCTCTGAACGTGGTTATAGCCAGTGATCTAAGTTCTAGTAAACAGGCTGGAGGCCTAGAAACTTCAAGGAATGGTGCAGCCTCTTCCCTATGTCCTCTTCCAACTCTGCAATGACATAGCATGGAAGGACAGGGACCACAGAAGTCTGTGTGCAGTAAGAACCCTGGAGACCTGGAGCAGCAGCTGCATAGCTCCGCACTCTCAAGGGAGATGTGACTAAAACATTTAATTGCAACTGAGGCCACTTTTTGCCCTTTTCTAATGAAAGAAACTACCAGCAGTTACTACTCAGAGGCACGAGTCCTATGCAAATGCCACAGCAACTGCATGTCACCAGAGAGATGTGACCAGGCCAGATTTTCATGGTGTCTAGGCTCTGAGCTTTCCGGTAACAGTAGCACAAAAATAACCCAAACCTCTCAATAAACCAAATGTCTAAAAAAGAAAAAGATAGTTTCTACTGCCTTTCACTGGGAAAGGCCCACTGACTATAACTGTGGCCCTAAATAGCTGTAGCCAAGTGCTGATGTCAATGACAAATGCATGCATATGGCTGGCTGAGAATCAATGTTCCACCTCATTACCAGCTGCACAGGAGTACGAGAACCTCTGAGACACTGTAGGGAGTCAAAGATATTAGAGTGCTACTCCTGATGTCATGTTACACCAGAGACAGAAGAGGTGGTGAAAGAAACACATGGGTGATGTCCCCATTTGGCTTTCCAGAAACAAAGTCCTAACAGGAAGCCTTGTGGTGGTTTGGATGTGACTGCAGCCCACGGACTCAATTATTTGAAGGTTAGGTTATCAGATAGTGGAGCTGTTTGAGAACGATTAGGAAGTGTGGCCCTATTGGGGGAGGTGTGTCATTAGGAATAGGGTTTGAGGTGGGCCCAGTTAGTCTGTATCTCCCCGCCCCCTGCTTGTGAACCACATGCAAGCAGGCACTGCTCCATGCCATGCCTGTCTGCCTCCCGTCAGACTCCTTGGTGTGACAGCCATGTGCTCATCCTCTAAAACTGTAACTAAGCCCTAATAAAGCCTCTCTAAGTTGCCTTGCTCATGATGTTTCCTCTTGATAATAGAAAAGTAACTAAGATAGCCGTAAGAGCCCAAATGAATCTACTTCTCAAAGACTGGCACAACCTGTGCTTATTGGCACACAGTACCTCCTTCACTTGGGGCACCAAGAGGAAGCAGTTGCATTCCTGTTCTACTTGAGTTGATCTACATAGGGGCCCTACAAAGTTTTGTAAAACCAGAGAAGGAATAACCTAGAAAACTGTCTTGCTTTCTTGGCAATACTGGGAGGAAGGTGTCCATGAGACACACCACAGTGGGGGAAAAAAAGCACTTCCCAGGTCCATAAATATCCGTGAGTTCCAAGGCAGGGAGCAAGGGGCTAATTAGAAATGTATGTAGAGACTGACGATGGGTCTTGTGACCAGACCTTCAGTATCCTCTATTAGCAAAATAAGACCCATCAACTCAAAGAAGGATCGAATGAATGCCTGTTAAAAGTCATTCTTATGCCAGAGGTCAGGTGGAGTGTAGGCCCCTCTCTGGATGGAAGGGAAAGCAGAAAAGAGAGTAAGAAATGGACAAATCAGGGAGAGGTACAAAGAGTCTGTTCCAGAATTCCATTTATTACAAGCAGAGTCATGGAAGATGGCAATATTCTGCCAACTGAATTCCAGGGAACTGACAGCCACAGGCTGCACTCCACAGGGACCCAGTAAAGTAGCTGGGGCCTCCCTTTCAATTCAGCCTGGGTATTTAATTGTTCTTAATTATACAGATGCCACTCATATGCAAATCATGCACCCAGAGTCTTCCTTTTAAATTGTAATTTTTCTTTCAAACCCTTGAGGGCTGAAGTGTAATTGCTGAAGAGGTTGTAAAAGAAAGAATGGCCCTGCCAGTCCCCCGGCCTAGGAGCCAAGGCCTATTTGCTTGGCCCCTTCTAGGTCTGCTTCCCTCTCATCACAGGTCAGCCCCCAGCTTTCTCCAGGGTCTCCTTTTCAGCTCACCCTGTCCTCTAACCACTTCCCCTCTCCCTCCAGCACTCTCCATTCCTAGACAAAGGGCAGCAAGCATCCTGTGCAGACTCACAAAGGCAGGCAAGCAGCTGGAGGAATTGAGAGCCAGCAGGATTGCTTGCTCAGTCAACAGCCACCAATTCCCAAGCAGAGCTCTCCATCAAGGTAGAAGATTACAATAGCAACTAAGAGTGGGGCGGGGAGGAGCTATGAAGAAGCAAAAAACTGTTGTGTACAACTTGATTACAATTTAAAAAAAAAACAAAAACCATGGAGGGAAAATGAGAGGGCTGTTGCCAGAACACTCTCAGCAATGCGGGCAGGAGTTGAGCATTAGTAATGCTCCCCTTTCCTCAGATTTCCTAAACTGTCAAGTGCTTCCTGTGAAGCGCTTCTGTGTCCAGAGCTTTAAAAATATTCAGAATGGCATGTTTTTGAAAACTGAGGGCAACTGAAGAGTATTAACTTCCTAAACATAGCCTGTAATTCTTCCTTTGTATGGATTCAGGTAGCCCATTCCCACCTTTCAGATCCTCTACAGCGAAGTTAGCATTCCAGCCTACTCATCCCATAGATGGACATCCAAGACCATGCTGCTTCAAGCACCAAACCAGATGGTCCTACCCTGTAGTCATCTGACACTTTCTGTCTCAAATTCCACATCCAATCCACTAGAACCTGGGTCTGCTCTCAAACTCTAGGTAGAACCTCACTAGACCGGTCCATGCCACCACTCAGTGCAGACGCTATCAGCAAGCTTGGTCCCTTGTACTGACTGACTGCTGCTTTCCTTATAGAACATGGCCAGCTCTGGAGATACAGTCCTTCAAAACCCACTTCAGAAATGATCAGTGCTCTACTCTGCATCTTCAAGATAACTCCTGCTTTCAAAGCCCTTACATAAATAAAGTCCATGCCACAGTCTCCCAGGGTGCCTACCCAGCTCAATCCCCTCATCTCCTTGGTCCACAGTCTGCTCTATACAGTAGATATACAGAAAAAAAATACACACATACACATATGTGCGTGTGTGTGTGTGTGTGTGTGTGTGTGTGTGTGTGTACACTCTACAGAAGGTTCAGCTCTATGGCTTTTGTTGCTGCTGTCCCTCACCCAAGCATCCTTCTCTCAGATAATCTCTTGGCAAATTTCTTGCCTCCTTTACATCTTTGAAAAGATTCCCTGTTTATACCCTCTTCAGGTGTGGCCCATAATCCACACACACTCTTGTCTTTGTCATTGTCGACTTTGCCTACTGCTCCTCCAGCATCCAGGAGTTCAGTGAGTTGGCAAAGGGTCGCTGCTGCCTGGCTTTCCATTACTGCAAAGATGCGCCCAGACGGATATGGGTCTATTTTGCTGGCCCTTAGCATTTAGAACAGTCTCTCAGTAAGCAATGTTAGCTAAATAAAAGAAAATTGTTCCAACTGGTGCTATGGGCTTATAAAATCACAGTTCAAGCCTCACAATATTTTTTTTTCATTTATAGTATGAAATGGTCTCATCATAACATGTCAAAAACAAAACAGCATGAAAAATATTTCCCAATGTCAACCTTAACCTTACCTTTAGTTAATAAATCTAACTTACAAAAATAATGAAAATGTGCACCGACTTTTTAAAAACAAATTAATGGCAGGTAAGTGATACTTATTCAGCATTTTCCAAATAATCAAGATTGAGACTGTAATGTGGCTCTGTGGAAAAGCACTTGCCTAGTATCTGCATGGCCTAGGTTCCACACCCAACACACACACCATACACACAGACACACACAATCTCTCTCTCTCTCCCTCTCTCTCTCAAGGATATACAAAATTGTGATGCATTAGATGATTACAAATGCTGCAACTCTGAAATATACTGAGCCAGACATCTTAAACTTGAGTGACAGGACAAGAGGAAAGCAGTGTGGCTAGTCCTTGTTTTGGAAAAGCTTTCAGAAAGTAGCACCCAAGTATGGTCCTGGCTCAAATCCAAATGTGATGTAGGTTCTATGATTGTGAAGGAGCCTCTCTTGGCTCATTAATATGAGGAACTACTGATCACTAAAGCTGCCCTGAGCCAGGCCATTCCAGGTTCCTTTGTCTCATGTCCATAAGAAAAGAGAAAAGGAACATGCATAGCAAATGTAGATTATGTAGCTTAAAGTAAGCTGAGAGGAAAGGACGGTCCCATGACACTCCAGCAGCCTCTTATGAGACTTATGCCCAGGAACTGGATGGAGGCTGAGATATTTTTTGGTGGGGTTGTTCATTCATTGAATACCCTGCAGGCTGTGTAGTGAGTGGCTTGCACATCCCTTTATAAGTGTCCTTGGCCCAAATGGAGAGGTGATCATGCATCTCACCCAACTAGGGAATGGTTGGTCACACACTGTGCACCACTGTTAACTCTCTCCCTCAACTCTTTCTGTGGTCTATTGAATTTTGTAGGGTAAGAGTCATGTACCATGGGGTACATGAATAAGACTATTTCATAATCAATAGATACTTTGGAGAGCAAACCAACCACCCACCAGGTCAGCAGCACAATGCCTAAAAGTTCTGGTCTCATCATGCACACTCTTCATTCATAACTTACAATCCCAGAATAATGAGAAGCCAAAAGCATTTATAAGCCAGTTACATAAAAACACAGGAAAGCTGAGTGGAGGCCCAGTACATAGTTCACAGGCTCATTTTGCCCTTATGTTCCCACACCGAGTCCCCTCAGAGGTAACAGACTGGACAATGTGGTGGCAAAGGATCTGAGCAACGAAGTCCTTGAGCTTCAAGCTCCTACCGCAGGGTAACAGCACAATAGAACTCCCATGCTTAAGGCACGTGAGTGAACTCATGTGAACCTGAGAGGATCCTACCTTAGGGTTAGGTATATGGGCCCAGTAGCTATGATGTATGTAAGCCATGAGGCTGGGTCCAAACGTCAGTAATGTTAAATCATCAGTGACTTCATGAAACAATTGCTTCCTGAGAAATGAATCTTTCTAAAAAGCCCCAAGATGATCTGTGTTTCCATTAGAAAAGAAAAAGCAGAGAAAAAATACTTAAAACTCTAAACAAGGGCAAGAAGATGGGTTAATGGTTAAAGATGCTACAGCTCTTCCAGGTGACCAGAGCCTGCCTACTTCCCAGCACCCACACAGGGCAGTTCACAACAGTCTAAAACTCTAGCTCCAGGAGCTCTGATACCCTTTTCTGGCCTTCCTGGGACCCTACCATATGCATGCCACAGCTTCTTTTAGGAAGGGCGAAAATCTAAATAGACTATAACAGTCCCTATACAACCCTAAAAACATGCTTAAAAATTAAATGCAAACCACCTGATTGCACTGTACATGGCATGTGAATTATCTCAATAAAGTGTTAAGATAAGAGACGAAATGAGAGCTAAAAGTATGTATACCAGCCCCCAACCCAATCATTCTCTCTGGTGTGAGGAAAAAACAGCCCTTCTGGCAGATGCAACTTCTCACATGTGCATCCAGCCCAGCCCTACAGACCTCGCATCTGCGTGTGCATAAGCACTCAGTTCCTCTTGTACATAATGAAAATGTCATATGCAGATGCGTTTGATTAACACCCTTCATGTCTCTCATGATTATGCAGTACTCTGTGAGCTGCAGTTATTTCCTGCCTATTATCCCAGTGCAAAACCACCCAGATTAATCTCAAGCGCCTGGCAGCTGCAGAGAACAGCCCTGCCCTTCAGTAGAGACCCATTTGCACAGCAACTCCTGCTGCTACAAGGACTCCATCAGGAAGGGCTCCTTGGTTTCAATCACAAGGAACAACTAAAACAGAACACAGGTAAAGCCCTTCATAAACAAGGCCAGCAGAGAACATGAAGACAGAGGCAGAAAGGAGAAGCGGGGACAGCAAAGGACAGACCCAGAGCTCGCTCACACCAGGGCCTGGGGCCTGCAGCTATCCAGCCTCCACAGTTCAGCCAACCCACACCCCTCAGTGGCTTTGCTGGCTTCCAAATAATCCCTGACTCCCGCAGGAAGCAGCTCCTGTCTTACAGAACTTCTACTATATTTCTCTTTTGGCTAAAACAGATAAGAAAATACACTAACACTAACTTACACAATAAAATAGCACAATTGTACAATACAATGTATAATAAAATATGCAACAAACATTGGATTTTTTAAATCCAATAAATACTTACTTATTTATTATTGTATGTTACAGGGGGTGGCACACATATGGCACAAAGTACACGTGGAGGTCAAAGGTGGCTTTGACCTTCCAATTTACAAGGATTCTAGGGACTGAACTCAGGTTGCCAGGCTTGCAGGACAAGTGCCCTTACCCAGCCAGAGTCATCTCCCTAAGCCTTCAGTCAGACCATTTCACTTTCATTTGGCATTCAGTAACATACATTCTTCCTCTAGGAATAAAATAATACAAATCCTGTGCACTCTAGACTGGAAATACAGAAACCGGTTGTCAGTGGTGACAGAATGAACTACTTTAACCCAAGGCATGTCTGTAGTAGAGTCTCTAAAAATATGCAGCTTCTAAACACTCCGTCCCTTCTGAGAATCCCCGGCTTATTTAGTCCACTGCATCCAACCTGGCCATCCCTAAGAATAGCCAGAGAAACCTGTTTTGGTATGAATTCTACCCCGATAAAGGCTCATGTGTTAAAAGCTTGGTACTGGCTTTAGGGAGGTAGGTGACTGGATCATGGTAAAAGCTTAATGCTAGCTCACGGGCTTTGAGGAAGCCAATGTTTCCTAAAGGCACTAAAGTCATCAAGAATCAGTCCCTTGATGAGCTTGAGTTTAAAGCTGGTGACTGTTAGGAAGTGGTCACTGGGAGGTAACTATTCAAGCGAGCAACTCTTTCTGCTTCCCAGCCACCAGTGAAGTGAGCAGCTTTACTCTGCCATGTTCTCCTCTGCCAGAGGACTAAAGCTATAGACTAAAATTACTGAAGCCACGAGCCCAAACTAATCTTTCCTCCCTTAGCCAACATTCTCAGGAATTCTATCACTCAGAAAGGTAACTAATGCCAGTTCCCCCAGATCAGAACCTCTAGGGTTGAGGTATGGAATTCTGTGTCCGAGGAACAGTTTCTCACTAAGCAATTCCACTAAGCCCACTAGGAAAGCTGGAGTGCGGAGCGGGTACACTGGGAGCTGTAATGGATTCATCAAAGCATCCAGCTTCCCCAGTCTGCCAACCACCCATCCAGTGACTGTTCCTGTAAAATGCTTCCAGTAAAGCTCATTCTCACCTTAATATTCTTCAGTCTCAGAGGTTGCATGAAACAAGCTAGCTATTTGAAACAAAAGGGATTTAGTCCAGGAATTCAGTAGGTACAAGGTCACTCAAGTGTTCACAAAAACAGATACTATGCTGAGTTTCCAAAATAGAGTCTCAGAGTCACAAGGAACTGGCTCAGGAGAGGGCTGGTGCCTCTGAAATGTTGGGAAGGTTGGGTACACTCCAGTACGGAGGGGGCTGTCATCCCAACACTGTTAGGTCCCAAAGAACCTCTGGGCAGACGACTGTGGTGCATATTTAACATATAAAGTGGATGGTGGTTGGCAGGCTCCCCCAGCATCACAAGTATCTGTGGCAGAGTCCTGGCTCCTCTCAGCACTTCTCACCCCTGCCCCCTACCCTAAACTTCTCCACCCCACCCCACCCTACTCCCAGCTTTGCTTCCTTTCCTCCAACTTCTGATTCCTATAGAACGCAGCCAATGTGGCCACACACTCTCTTGGTCCTCTTTTTCTTGGTTCTTCTACTTCTCCCGGGCCCATCTTGACTCTGTCTTCTTCCCCACTCCTCTCATGGCCTGGTCTGTTCTGCTGGCCACATTCAGTCTGGACCCTTCCGTATGCCTCTCCTTCTACAGTAAAAATCTTCTCATACCTAGGAGTGGTCATGTCCTCACTTTCATCCAAACATATGCTACCTCCACTGCTGGTCCTGGGTCAGGCATCCAAAGTCAACTGAAGCTCACTCTGCACTAGGATCAGAGGTTGACCCTGAACCTATATAAATCAGAACCTACTCTGTTACATTTCTTTTAAAGTGCTCACATAGACCCAGCTTCAGCCTGCCAGCAAGCCTCAACTATAATGCAGACCCCTTTCGTAGGTGCTTTTTAAGGAGTCTCTCACTTGCATCACTTCCTCTGGGTTGTCCTCTATTTCCCTTTGCTGTGGAGAAACCACTAACTCAGATTCAAGCTCTGTACCTGGCATCTCCTCAATATCTAATTCAGCTCAGAATCCATGTCTGGCTCTTTAGAAACTTTTCCAATAAGTTGTCTCTTTCCAATTCCTGTCATTCCCCCTATCAAAAACAGCTGAACAGATAGAACTAACATTCCCCTCACTGGAAATAGGTAAAAATTCATATTATTAGAATCTGTCAACACTCAACCAACATTTTTTTTGGCAGTAAATGGATACAAGATTAAAACAGAGTTCCTAAGCCACAAGGAGTATGTTTTCTCAAGGGGTTGGCAAAGATCTAAGAAAATGAATGAGACAGCAAGACTTTTAGATTTTTGACATAAATATTAATGGGGAACCAGTTAGATTTGAAATATGAATGCAATCAGGTATTACTTAAGACAACACACAAGAGCGATTGCAAAACATGGGCACATGTCACTGAGAGCCTCCCACAGGTTATGTGGAAGGGGCAGGGAGGAAGGGCAGGTCTTAGAAGCGAATGATGCAAGGATTCAGGCTAGAGACACAAGTGCAGATGTGCACGTGGCTGCCTTAAATTCCTTAGCTTATTTTCTCCTGGAAGGAACGATCTATCGCTCAGATCTGGTTTTATATTTGTGTTTGACTTAGGAATTCCCACTGCAGATTCAGTTCTCTCCTCTTTGGTTTTTTGGGTCTTTCAACCCACTCCCACAACCGCAGGATCTGTTTCTAAACCAGCAGTCCATACAGGTTTCCTCACTTCACACGTTCCCTCTCAGTAAGTGGAAACACACAGTGAGTTACATTTCTCTTCAAGTTACTGAAAGTGAAAGGGGTACACCCACAGAATCTACTGGTTTACGTGGAAAGTTTACTTTCATTCCTTTTTGTATAAGAATTCCATCCCACCTACCACATTTCAAAAGAATGTTATGTACAATTTCCTTAAATAGAAAATTCTACATAACCAGTCATCCCTTTTACTACTGCAAGGACAGGTGGCTCTATTCAGAAAAGAACATTTCCATTTTCTAGATTAAAGTCTAAGTTCACAGACACTGAGTTAAGTGTCATTTCTCCCCAAGAGCCAAGACAAAATTAAACATAAAAATGATTCCAGAGAAACAACTGGTGAGTGTTCTCTAGACCTTCTGGTCAGCCGACTGGATGTCTGTCCTTCCTACGCCAGACTCCACAGGACAGCTGGCTCCCAGAACAGTGCACAAATCTGAAGCCTGCTGTGACCCACTACATATACAGCTGGTGGACGCTGCTGCCAGTGGCCCTTTCCTGACCTGAGTCTAACTTTCCAGCCCACACAGGAGGGCTGTGTCCATTTGCCTTGGGGACTCTGAAAGTGAGCTACATATGGAGCTTTTCAGATTAACACACATGTGATGGGATCAGGCAAGACTGTGCAAGTAGGAGAACCGTTAGGAAAACATGAGACAGCTAGTTCCTCAAGTTCAAAAGTAAATATTTTCCTTCTTTACTGTCTTTCAAACTTAACAACTTTTGTCACCTATCACTAATTGTTTTGCGGTGTTGACTGCCTTCCTTTTCCACAGTAAAATGGCTTATGGGCATTATGGACTGCTCATTCTATTTTAAAACATGCCACACACAGTTTTTCTAGTAACTGAAAAATGATGCCATCAAACATCAAACTTATGTTTGCAACCCACAGGGTCATCAGTGCCAACTGCTGGAAGCTCACACAAAGTCCTGCTCGGGTCTGTCTCCCTAAGCTGGGTCTTCCACCTCAGCATGTTCCCATTTTACTACTAAGTCTCCCGCCTGCAGAGGCAAGCTGCAACCTAGTTTATACGATCTGATGCCAAGATTTGGAGCTAAGCGGAGGCCACAGTATCTCATTCCCAGCCGAGAACTCCATTGGTATCTGCAGCTCTCCACTATGGATGCATGTCAAGCACTGGATGGACTGTCTTTCATCACAGCAAAAATCTTAAGTAGAGAGTGCTAGAGAAACAGCCACTCTCAAACTAACAGGACCAAGAATAAAGAAGCCCCTAAAAACTAAGAAAACACAGCTTCAAAAAGAGGAAGCTGAGGAGAAAAGCAGAGGCAAGGTGGTCTTTAAAGGCCTGTAAAAGCAGCTTGCGAGCAGAGGTCACAACTGGACCATAATATAGTACAGTAGGCCTCAACCTTGGGGCCAAGAGCCTGACATTACAAGGCTGACCAGACACTGCGTGGGTACACGTGTCCACTACTTTCCCTGAGGTACTCAGCCTAGTTCCCAAAAACACAGAAGAGGCTTCCAGATTCTGATTCATTGGACAGAAGCTGTGAAACTATTCAGAAAAGCCATGACAAGAGGTAGGCATTAAGTGAAGAGGCTTGTAAGGGTGACCACATCACTTATCTAACTGGCCCAGCCTGGTTTTGGTCTGCCGGGTTTTAAAGGATGAGAAGAAACAACTAGCAGCGCATCCTCATAATCACAGCAACATTTACGGTTCTTTACCCTGTGAGAGTAATGTCCTGCTGTCACTCTCAGGCACTGTCGAAAATAACCCCACTGCCTAGCTGTCAGAGGTGTAACTTGGAAGAGTTTGGCCTGACATTACAAAAGGGATCTTTGACCTTTCCATAAGAGACAGATAACCTCACTCATCCAATGCTAACTGAGCACTACAGTGTATAGGGCCCTGTTCCCACAAAAAGGACACAAAGATAAAAAATCCTCGATATATTAATTATAAATTAGAGAATGCTGGCTTTCTCTTAAGAGCCCAGAGCCTGATGATAAACTAATTACCATAACTTCTGCCACCAAATCCATGACCACTCCATGTTTTCACAGCCTCTAATATCAACTACCAACTTTGATTACAGTGCATGTGACAGTATGCTAGCTCTCTACAAGCCCAGTAGCCTCAGCAGGAGGTAATGAGCTTTAGGGGGAAGAAGATTCTTCACCTTGTAACCTCAGTCCAGCACAGTGGCTGTAGGAAGGAGTTCTCAGAATCAAGCTGACCATCCAAAGCTAGGGCTAGGTCAAAGACTCTGGGTGAAGATGGACTCCCTGGGAATGCAGTCCACACCAGTGGCGCCCACCACCTGGGAGCAAGGGCAGACACGCAATCTCAAAGCCACTCCATCCCTATCTCAGGAGCCCCAGGTGAATCAGGCCTGAGCTGATCTGTATGATCTCCAGTGTTTGAAAATCACTGCCTCTGAGGAGGGCTGAGTGGGAAGCCAATCACCAAGGGAGAGCTGGTAAGACTCAGGCAGCAGCTGTATAAGAAAGCATTAAAAGCTGAATGGAAAAGGGATTGTTTACAGAGATGTTGGACTGATGGAAGAACAAGTGCTGGCTTAATAATGCAATGGGAAAAATTGTTTCAAATTTAAGAAACAATGGAGAAAACCCTCCATCGTCATCCTCCTCCTCCTTGTTGTCGTGGTCGTCGTGTTGTCATCATCATCGTGTCAGTGTGTATGTGCATGTGTGCAAATGTGCCACGGTGTACAGTGGCCGGAGGATGGCTTCACGGAGTTGGTTCTCTCCTTCCACCTTTACTTGGGTTATGGAGGCTGAACTCAGGTCATCAGACTTGCACAACAAACACCTCCACCTGCTGATTTTCTGTCAGCTTGTCACACACTGCAGTAGTTTGGGAAGAGGGACTCTCAATTGAGAGAATGTGGGCATTTTCTTGACTAATAACCCATGGGAAGGCGCCAGCCCACTAGGATTGAGGACCTGGCAGGTGGTCCTGAGTTGTATAAGAAAGCAGGCTAAACAAGCCATGAAGAGCAAGCCAGCAAGCAGCACTCCTCTATGGCCTCTGCTTCAGTTCTGGTCTCCAGGTTCCTGTCTTGAGCTCCTGTCCTGACTTCCTCTGAGGAGGGGCTGTGATGTAAAAGCCCTTCCTCCCAAGCTGCTTTTGGTCTTGGTGTTTTATCACAGTAACTAGAACACACCTGCTGAGCCATCCCAAAGACCTGAAAACCCTTTAAATAAAATAAAGAGATACAGATAGTACTATAGTAAATGCCCAGCCCCCGCTTACTCAGTAACTATCCTGAAAGGTAAAAAGAGTGCCAAGTGGCAGCTCACACGCGTTACCCAGCACTTTGAGGCAGAGAAAAGAGGATCATCTCAAGTCTGAGGCCACTCTGAGTCTACCAGTGACTTCCACACCAGCCAGGGAGACACAGGGAAAGCCTATCTCAAAACAAAGCATAACAAAACCAAACAAAAATTTATTAACTAAAATTTTAAAAACTTAATGAATGACCTTCAAACTTTGGAAATCATACCTACAGGACCTGTTTGTAAGATTCTCACACTTAAAAGAATAGTCATTTTGTCAAGTCCCCACCTACAAAGCAGGGGATGTCTGTCAAACACTTGCACAGTGCAGCATTAGCACATTTAGCATCATGAAGTTTGCGATGGCAATATAGACATGAGCCATCTGTCTTAGTTAGGGTTTCTATTGCTGTGATGAAATACCACGACCAGAAGCAACTTGGGGAGGAAAGGCTTTATCTGGCTTACATTTTCATATCACTGTTCATCTCTGATGAAAGTCAGGTCAGGGACTCAAATAGGCAGGGACCTGCAGGCTAGAGCTGATACAAAGGCCATGGAGAAGTACTGTTTACTGGCCTGATCTTCATGGCTTGCACAGCTTGATTTCCTATAGAACCCAGAACTACCAGCCCTGGGGTATTCCCACCCACAATGGGCTGGGCCCTCCCCCACTGATCACTAGTTAAGAAAATGCTCTACAGATATGTCTGATTACAGCCTAATCTTCTTGATATCTTTTTTCAATTGAGGTTCCTCTCAGGTAACTATAGCTTGTGTCAAGTTGACACAGAAGTAGCCAGCACACCATCCAGTCCATACTCACACAGAAGTAACCCTCACTTTCCCTCCACAATACATCCCTAGGGCCATAGCATAGCATCTCTTCTTATGGCAGCCATGTTACAGTGGGAGAGGCATGCTAGCCAACAGCAGCAAATAAATAACAGTGATGACTATGTTGCACATAACTGAAAATCCTCTCAACAGCACAGCAATAACAATCACCCTCAACTCATAACCCTGGGGGTTTATGGCAGAAGCAACCTTAAGAGATCACAGGACTAAATCTCTTCTTCACTGGGTCAGGAAATGCAAACCCAGAGAAGCTCTGGCCCAAAGTCAGGAATCTAGTTTTTCAGCAGAGCTGAAGAGCAAGCCCCAGACTTCTATTCAGCAATCCAATCCAAGGCACCAGTGGAAAGCTGAACTTCTTCACAAAATCACCTCAGACAAGGATGGGTTTGCTAGGTCATTGTCACTGGGCTATATGCCCAAGCCCTTTACTTTTCTCTCATTCCTGCCCACAGATTTCCTCTATAAACCTATCACTATAAATTAGCAATCTTATGAAAAGTCAGTTCTAACACTGGAAGCCAGTCAGAAGCAACTGACTTCTCAGGAGTGCACCCTTTTAAATATCAGCCAGCAGCCTCCAGCTGGCAGTGTGTACATGTCCTAAAACTTAGTTCTTCCTCTGACACTTCTCCTTTTTACCTCAGGTCTGACCTTTACACCTACATCATAGAGGTGGTTTCCTCTACCAACCATGCCCAACCTCTGAAACAGGACCTTCCAAAATCCACAGCCCATGCTCAAAAGCTACACAATCAAGTTACAAAACTATAATAAAATTACAAACAAGAATCTTATCATGCTTTAAGTAAGTTTGCAGTTCTGTGGCTGGGCTACGTTCATATAGCTATTCTTGGTCATACGGGGCCTGTAAGCCTCAGGACCGACATACCGTGAGGAAGAACTGTTTTCTTTCAATATTTAAAGTTTGATACACTTGTCACCCACCTCACATCATTCTTAAGACAACTGTTGCCCCTCTCTAGCTTTTAGTAAACTGAGAATAAATCTTACATTTTACAAAAAATAGATACTTTAAGCTGCAAGGAACCAGATATTAAGAAACTCCTCAATTGGACCAGTACTTCCAGCTCACACAAAAGCATAAGCCAGGCAACTGGTAGCCACAGAGTTTGGTGATGACTGACAGGACATTTGATAATCATAATCACAGCCATACTTCAGGCCGCATTTTTAATAAAACATGTTAAAGGCACAAAGTTAAAACTAAAGGCAGTCCTGCAATCTAAATGGTTTTAGTACTGAACCATTTAGTACACAGAAGTGCCACAAATGAATAGAGCCCCAAAACCTACCTGCCTCTTCATGCCCAGCTACATGACAGAAAAGAGCGGGCTGGAGGACCCACATGCTAGTGGGAAGCAGTAGCACATTTCCCCTACTTCCACTAGATGGGTAAATGGAGCCGGCCTGGAGCCCAGTGTTTCCAGTGTTCCCAGTGTTCCCAGAGGGTGTGAAGACTGTGACTCGGAATGAGCAATGGAAAGAGCCCCCTCCTGGGCAGACTGCCATTCACTCTCAACCTAAGAACAGTTGTGAAAGAAGCAGCTGCTAGGACTCCAGGGTATAAAAGAGTGGATACCAGAGGCCCTAGCTCTTGCAGAACGCCCTCTGACCAGAGGCAAACAAGAAGAGCCTGGGCAGAGCAAGTCAAGGCAGAAGCAGCAGGAAGCTGGGGAGGGCAGACTTCCCGGAAGTGTCCTGCCCCTCATCTCCACCCCAGCAGGCTGTCAGAGGTGCAGAAGGCTGGCCTTGACCTCCTGGTGGTGCATTTACCTTCACTTCCACAGGGTTTGTTTCCCAGACATTAAACCCAACTCTCTTGATGGATCCCCCACTTTGGAAGAAATGGCATGCATAAAAAGAAATACTCAAACATACTGAAGGTAGCTCACCAATTTATCCAACTCAGGAACTTAGAAAGTTTGAATTAAAAGAGCATTAAACAGGAACTCAAAACCCACAAGGTAGGCTTCAAAGATGGGAAGGCCCCACTTCATGAAGGGCAGCTGAGGGCTCCCACTTCACTTCACAGCCCTCCCAGGCTCTTCCACCTCTGCCCCACACTCACAACTCAACTCTCCTCCTGAAAAGCTTATGTTCAATGGCCTTCCTGGTGCCTGAAGAAGCCAGATTTCTCACTCTGTGTGGGCCTTTACTTTCAATAATACTATTCTAAAGTGAAATCCTGGAGAAGCACAGATTCCAAATATCAAGAGGTACAGCGGGCAAGTGTTTTGAGATAGACTCCCTAAGGAGCTCAGGCTGGCTTAGCCTGGCCCAGAACAGGTCTTAGGCCCTGAGGTGCCAGGATTACAGGTGTGTGTCACCACACTCTGCAGCCATTATTATTTAATGGGCATAGATTTTTAGTTTTGCAAGATAAAAACAGTTCTAGAAATGGATGGTAATGACGGTCTCTTGGTTAAGGTGGATGTCTGAGAAACATCAAGTCATCTATACGGAACTATATACTTAAAGTGGTCTAAATGGTAAATTTGATACTCTATACATTTTACCACTACTTGGAAAATAAATAACCGTCTTAAGGGATGTATTTTATCTACACTAGAAGGTAACTGTACTCCACAGTCTGTCTCCAGCACTGTAGAACAGTTCTGGCAATTACAAAGGAGACTAACTAGGGGCTTGGAGTGTGGCTCAGGGGTAGAATGCTTACACACCTAGCATGTGTGAAGCTTGTAAAGGCAATGGGCAGAGCCTGATGTCAAGAGCCTGATTCCTGGACCCCAAATAGTGAGAAGAGAGAAGTGACTCCTGAAAGTTGTCCTCGGACCTCCCCAAGCATGCTGTGGTACATACACATAGACAAAGTAAACAAAAACAAATGAACTTGTTTTTAAAGACACAGAGAAAGGGACTGATTTGCATATATAAGATAAGCATGTACCTGAAAGTGCCCTGCCTGTTAATCTAATGCCTGAAACGTTCAGTGAGTCCTTAGCACACTCTCCTGAGTGATGGTATCCTCCCACTCCTCAAGAAAGGAACTGTCTTCATCATGGAAGCCCAAGATCACAGATCTAGGAAGTGGCTGGAGCTGATGCACTCAACCTGTGGGAGTGCTGCTCTCCAGCATCAACTCCCATGACTTCTCCCTCCCTCAGTGACAGACACAGAGAAGGGTCCCAGGGTGGGCTGCAAGCCTCCTTCTAGTCTTTCTCCTAAAACATATCTGCTTTGTGAACTTGAACTGTTTTATTAACAGCTAGATCCAGAAGCTACAAGGACCTATGACAGGGTCCCCAGTTCTTTTTAATTACTTCATTCAAGGCAAAAATACTCATCAGATTTCATTGTTAATCCACTTCAGTCAAGAGTCCCAGACACACTTACAAGCCTGTCTCTTAATGGAACTGCTCCTAGATGAATCCCTATCAGAATGGAAAGAGGGACCTAAAGAGCTCACAGCTGGCCTGGCCTAGTCTCCCATGAGGGTGCTATTCAAATTTCCCCTCAAGTCCCCTGGGGCCTTCCCAATTTGCTGCTTACTGTATGGAACAAATATCTAAAGACTAGTCATCTATTTTTAAGATGCATAAAAACTGAGCATTCAACTTGAGTTTATTTTAATGCAAATTTAAGTCCATCTTAAAGCAAACTTCAAATAGTAAAATTGGCTTGAAAGAGGTGGTATTTACTCAAAGGCTCTAAAAGACTCCAAAGCCAGCCCAAATGAGGAAGCAGAGTTGCTCTCCAAGATCACACAGGTCCTGGCTGCAGGCTCTCAAGAAAATTTCTGCCAAGTGCTTCCCCAGACCTGACTGCAGCCAGTAGCATCTGCCTAGCATGAAGGTCAGGGCTTCTCCCTGGTAGTTTTGTTTCAAGTGTAGAAATGTGTAAATTCCCTGAGGCCAGAGACCAGCAAATGTCCTTATTTCTCTAAAGCATGCATGAAGTTTCTGGCCTGTCCACAGCACACATTTGGTGTGTGCAGGTACTTGCAAGAGTCCCCAGGGTTTGAAAGGACAGCATGCCTTTGTCATCAGAACTCACTGTCTTGCCTTTCTCCAAACCTGACCTCATGCAGTTCAGTGTGGATGTGGTTGGCAGTCATTTACCCTCCTGCCTACAGGTCCTGGTTTTCATTCATCCCTGTCTCTGAAACTACAGGTACCAATTCCCAGGCACCAAACGCCTGCACCTGCCTTCAGATTACATATGCTAACTCACAAGGTAAAGTGTAAAGCTGCTCAACTGCTCTTCATTCTGAATGTGTAGGCTACTAGGTAAGGACATACAAAGTCCTCCATGGCAAACTAACAGCACTTACCTAGTGCTTTTCTTCTATTACTATTACCCAAAGCCTAAGTAAAACCTTATGGTAGGTATCTGCTCAAGGGTAAAATGAGGAGAACAACCATTTTCACATCCTTAACATCAAAAATAAGTGAGCTATGCCACTAAGTAATCTTTGGCAGTTTCTACTGAAGGCTGACCTCCAGCAAGCAGCCCAGGAAACATTTTGCACACGACATCAGGACAATTGCCATCCAGTTGTCAAAAGCTCAGAGAATCAATTGCCTTTATACCTCTATTATTACTTTCCCAATCACTATGACCTTACGTTCTCACAAGGTAGTGCGCGCAGTCACCCACCAACTGAACAAGTCATGCTCACTGTGCCCCCTCAGGACAGGGAGGAGGAGATGCAGGCAACGGCTGTTCATGGGAAGGAGAGCTGGCTGCGCATCGTGGTGCATGCCTATAACCTCAGTACTCCCGAGGCTGAAGCAGGAAGATCACTCCAAGTTTGAGACCAGCATAGGCTTCATTATAAATTTCAGGCCAACCTGAGCTACAGAGTAAAACTTGAATCAAAACAATCAAAATCAAAGGGGAAAAAAAGCATTTTTGAAATATAGAAATAGATCATTTTTTATGACCTAAGCAAGCATGACAAAGAGTAAGGGCCCTCACTGTCCTCATGGTTCCTCAGACATTGAGAGAAGGCTGACATCTGGTCATGAGACACCCCAGGGATCCTGGAAAAGAGCCACTGACTTCTTACAGGAAACACAAGTCGACAAGTACGAGAGCCTGTCGTGGTCCTTTTGAAACTGTCCTACACACTTCTAATTTTCATCTCTTAGCCATTGTTTCCCAGTCCGCATGCCAAAGTCACTCTCCAGCATCCCTATCCTGCAACATCATGAAGGGTTCCAAGGTTTCCACCCATATATACATTTGCTCTCCAGGATGACAGGACAGAAGCAAAACAGCAATCATAAAGCTGGTGTCCACTATGTTTTCAAACATTGCTATTCCATTATCAATTTCTTGGCTAATAGTGTCCGCTTATTTTCAGAGTCAACACTAGGCTCAGCCCTTTTCTGGTTGTATTTTCTTTGTATCTACCCTTTATGTGCTCTATTGCCTGTGGGTCCCACAGAACTCTTATTATACCCAAACACTTTTGAAACACTTACCAGCCTCCCATAGTGCCATTCAAAGGTGCTCAGAAAAGGAGACCTTTTAAAAATGTGTACAGTGTGCCACAGTCACAGGGCTGGCATCTGTGGTACTGAGGAAGGCTTGGAATGCCAGCACCTGCTAACCTTGACCTCATCTGCCTGCTGAATTGATGAAAGCCCTGCATGTTCATACCTCCCTTCTCCAGATCTCCACTCTCACAAAAAAACAAGTAAGAACGTGTCTTGTTCAACAAAAGTTCATTGGATTTGTGCCCACTGGGTTATAAAATGTGTGCCCATAATAAATTCAGAAAACTAGTAAACAAATCCCCATGGAGGGCACACCACTCAAGATGACAAATTTTCAAGCCACAGAAAACACAATGCCTAAGACTTATAAACATAAAGATTTTAAAAGCAGCTAATCACAAGCTACTTAAGAAAGATGCTTTAGGAAACTAAGTACCTCTGCTGGGTCATCACAGGAACAAACCAAAACAAATGTTTCTACTGCTGGTCAATAGTTTGAGAACAGGGGAGGACTGTACCAATACACACTGTACACATGGTTGGTCATAACTTTAAAATCTTCAGAATCTTTCTTCTACTGCTACTGTATTTTTCATGAGTCTTGTAGGAACCAAGCCACAGATAGAACCAAACAGATGGAACAAGGGGCCCCCAGCCTAAATGCTAAAAATGCTAATGATACTAAACGTGGAGGCTTCAATCCAACTCAATATTGTATTCAACACTGTCATAGGCAGGGGCAGACACAGCTGGGTAAACATATACAAGTAGGGGATGAGGAATAGAGCACTTTATGGGGAAAAAGTATATTACATATGTTATATGGATATATACATTGTATATGTATAATTTGACTTCTGAAAACTTAATAAAAAGTATAATGTTTAAAAAGTTCCTAGGAACCCTCTCAAGGCCTTCCAAGGAACCTATTAAGGAGATGGCAAAAGAAGGTGGTGTGTCTAAGTGTGGGAAGAGGTAGAAAGCTCCCTGCCAAGCACAAGCACAGGGCATAACCTCTCAGCACAGGAAACATACTCTCAGCATCAGAAGTAATCCCTACCACAGGAACAAGTTCAACACAGGAAATAAACACAACTTCAGCCAGCTTTATTTTGATAATCAAATGCAAATTAAAAGAGACATATAATGCCTACCAGGACCTCTTGGGTTGAATTTTTAAAAATAAGCAAAAGTATTCCTACCCAGTGCTGGGAACACGGTAGGGAAACTGGTGACCAAGCATGGGAGAAGAGTGTAAGTAGAAACAGCTTTTGTAGTGTTATCTGTCCACATGCTACATGCTGCTCTAGTGATTGCAACAGCAATGCAGCATCCTAGAGAAAGGAATCAGGCATTCCAAGTATGGATGCTGTGTGGTGAGCTTCTCTTTCCCTTTCAAATCAGTCTCTATACAGTCAGGGTGTGACTCGGGGATACAGCAGCCATGGGCATGAATAACACTGATACCAACACAGAAAACTTAAGAAAAAACAAATACCTGTCATACATAAAGAATTAGATCTTAAATTATACTGTATTCATATAAAGAACTACAAAGTCGTTGTAAAAGATGATATAATTACGGACATGAGAAGATGGCTACAGCATATTACTTTAAAAAGTAGCTTACAAAATTCTGTCTGTCTATTATATAATCCAAGTAGGGGTATGGGAGCATGGCTCTATAGTAGATCATATATTTAACATGCCTTAAGTCCTGGTTTTAATCCCTAAAGCTAAAAAACATACCACAGAGAGAAAGAAAATATATTACATTAATACAAAGCAATTCTTACAGGAAACATTAAAACTTCATGGTATACACGTCAACAACAACAACCCAATTAAAACACTGCCAAAGGGTGTAACCATAGACGTCTCCAAATAACGTGAACAAATGGCCAAGAAACACACGAAAGGAAACTCAAAATGATTATTCAGCACAGAAATGTGACTCAAAGCTAGGCATGATGGCACTTGCCTGTGAGCGCCAACACTTGGGAATCTGAAACTCATGGCCAGATACCGCTTCACGAAAAGTCTAAAGCCAGGCTGGGCCACACAGAGTCCTTCAAAAAAGAAAGTCTAAGGTCAACCTGAGCTATAAGGAAAGACCTTCAGAAAAGAAAGGGAGAGGAGAGGGAAAAGAAAAAAGAAGTCAAACACACAATTTCATACCTATCAGTAATGACTACAATCAGAAGTCAGAACCAGGCAGTAGAGATCACCTTGGGAGGCAGAGCTGAGAGGAGAAGTTGGCCCTGAATTCCTGAAATCCTGCCTCCAGAAAGGCTGACAGTATTGAAGATGCTGAAAACAAGAACACTGCATTTTGCTAGCAGAGAAGTAAAATGGTATCACTTCTCTGAAAAACAGTTCTGCAGTTACTCAGAATGTCACACACAGTTACCACACAAACTGGACATTCCACCCTTGTCTATATCCTCCATAGAAGGAAAAACACACCTCCACAAAAGATGCACACCAATGCCCAGAGCAACACTGTTTACAATAGCCCTAAATGGAAGGTAACTGATATATGTATCAACCAACAATGAACAAAATATCACAGTGTAGTGACAATTTTAGAGTTCTGGTTTCTTTGAAAAACACAGAACTATTATAAGAATAGGATTTCGTTTTAATCACAGGTGTGGGAATATGCAGCTGCTTTGGACCATATGCAGCAGCTGTGATCTTCCCTGTGCTCTAACAGAGGTGTGACTGTGCCACATTGCAGATAGTTTCTGTGATTATGTGACATTTGGAATTCTGGGGACTTTTCAGAGGGTATATAAATGCTAAGAGCCATGAAAGGTGGTTGCAGATTGGTTGTTGTTGCTTGGTCATTTCTCATGGCTTTTTCTTGCACAAAGAAGAAACAAGGAGAAGAAATTAAGATATACTGACGAAAAGATCATACTTGCCCCAAGAAACTCAATGCCCTTAATTGGCAGGAAGTAGTCTCAAGAGAACATAGATCACATGAATCCATTTATATGAAATACTTAAAGCAGGCAATTCTATGACAATAGGGATGGTGTAATGGTTGCCAGGGACATCGTTGGAAGTAGTGGCAAACTGACTGACTGCTTATGGTTTTAGGTTTTTTTCAATGAGGTAATGAAAACTTTATTTTTTTCAAAAGTCTCTTACCCAGGCTGGTCTTGAACTCCCAATATAGTCAATGACAAATTTCTAATCCTCCTGTTTTGATTTCCTGAGTACTGGGATTATATACCCCAGGCAAGGCTTATGCTAGAGATTAAACCCAGGGCCTCATAATGCTTTGGAAACACAGTACCAAATGAACTATACTCCCATCCCAAGTGATGAAACTTTTCTAAAATCAGATCACTGTGATGACTGTGCAATTGTGAATATTTAAAAAAAAATTATTAGGGATGGAGGGATGGCTTAGAGATTAAGAGCACCTGGTGCTCTGGCAGAGAACCTGGGTTTGGTTCTGAGCACCCACATCAGATGGCTCGAAACTGCCTGTAACTTCAGTTCCAAAGGATTTGATACCCTCTTCCGGCCTCTGAGGATACATGCACATGGAACATAAATGTGCATTCAGGCCCACACACATGCACATAAAATAATGAAATAAATACTTAAACGACAAAAGAAAATCCCAGGGCTGTGGATGCAGCTCCCTGTGGAGCACTGGCTCAGCATACATAAAGCACTGCAAAAATTAATACATAAATAAAGTTAGTATTTGTAAGAAATTCAGTCATGAGATGCCAAGGTGGCTCAATGGGTAAAGGTTCCTGCTGCCAAGTCAACAATCTGAGTTTAGCCCTCAGAACCCACAAGGTGAATGGAGAAAACTGAGTCCTGCAAGATGTCCTCTGACCTCCACATGGGTGCTATGGCACACATGTCCCTAAATATACATATACATACGTGCATACATAAACATACAAAGTCAGTAAACATTTTTTAAAACATTAGTGGTTATCTGTGTATGTTATGATAGCTTTAATTTTATTTACATTTTACAGTGTTTTCTAAAACTTACAGCTAAGCATGCTTTTTTGCAATAAGCACTAACTTCAGTACTTCATTATAAAACAAGGACAAGAATGCAGATTCTGGCTTTAATAGAACAGGAGAGAGAAAATTTGTTAAGTTTTAAAGAATAAGAAAAACCAAGGATTCAATAATTACCTTTTAAAAACTACGGAGCCAGGCAAGGTGGCACATGTCTCTAATCCCAGCAATTTGGGAGCCAGAGGCAAAAGGATAGCCTAAGAATTTGGAGCCATCCAGAGAGACATAATAAAGTCAGACCAAACAAACAATAAAACTATCATGACTGTAGTCTTTATAATGAAAGAACAAAAGATTCCCTTTGGAAACGCAAACACACACACACACACACTGCCACCTGCATATACTCTTACTGGTTTCTCATCACTGGAAAAGCAATTCTCTTCAGCGGAGACCCACAGCCAAAGGAAAGGCAACTGAGGTCCCAGAGGAGTAAGCAAGTAATTCACAAAAGCCTCACAACTGTCAGGCAGCACTGGACTCCTGTGAGCCTTCCAGGAGCCTCTAGAAAAGAGACTGTAAATCTCAATTTGCAGGAGATCAAAGCTTGCAGACACTCAGCCAAGGGCATCTAGACCAAGAGGCTAAGCAAGAATTCAACCCAAAGTTAAATGAAGTCAAAGGCCATGTACTGCAGTGTCTGGGGAAAGTGGCAGATCAAAAAAACAGCAGCTAAAGACATCAACTTAAAATCCATAATGTTAGGGTGAAAGAAAAAAAAGGGGTGGCGTGCGGCTCGGTGATGGGGTAGGGTGCACCTTTGTGTACAGCACTTGCTTAGCATGCACAAGGAGCTGAGTCTGAGCCCCACAATGCAGCAGGCAGGGAAAGGACAGAACCAGCTATAAAGAGAGACAGACTAATCTGAGGATTTACCTTAAAAACAAGTTATGAGAATAAACATTTCAAATTCAGTAAACTGTTGCAGACCCCATGGTGCTGCAAACCTTCACAGGTACCAAGAATGAATGGAGACTGAGAGTTGCACTTTAATTCTTGCCCAAGCTGTTAGAAGATTCCTAAGGCCACAGAGGTTTCACATGGGTGTCCCTGAATTCTCTGTGATGTTCAGACAAATCTTCTCTTGAAGCATCATGTCACCACTGTCTATTTTTTCTTCTGGAGTCTGGTCATTGTCCAGATGGGGCAGAGGAACTGAAGCTAAGTTTAAGTGGGAAGACATTTTTACATGGAAACCAATATTGTCAAGTTAGACTCATTGTTAATATCTTCACTTTATGGCTAATATGTGCAACACAACACATCCCTGAAACAGAAACTAGTGAACTCAGGAGGGGAATGAGAAAACTATGCCTGCTTCCTGAATGAGAATGCCTAGCCCACCTCAGGACTGGAACAGTCAACTAACCCCTATACCCTAGTTCAACCTGAGCCTACTCATTTGGTAAAACTCTTTGGGTTGTTTTTTTCAAAACTACCAAAATGGAAGCTATTATCCTACTCAGTAGAGGCCCTGGGCCAACACAAACAACCTTAGCAAAGGTCAGTCTCACAGCTTTCTCTAGGCAATCTGCAAAGGTGCTCTGAAAATGCAAACACCAGTTTCTTTCTCCTTAGGCTTACATTAACACTAGACTTGCAAAACATCCAGCCTACTAGCAATCAATCCAACCACGTTAGGTCACAGTACCCTGACTGCTACTGACCCTGCCCGGAATCTAGTGATTTCCTTTGTCCACCAATCTCCCTAGCCTCTGTAACACTCCAAACCAGTAAATAAAAAAGAAAATCAGCAAAAGGTGAAGAATGGCCCAGGCGAGTTAAGACAATCAACAAGTCTGATAAAGCCATTAGCATACACACCTAAAGTAACTCTGCAGACCAGACTGCCCTGAACTCAAGAGATCTGCCCGCCTCTGCCTTTCAAGTGCTGAGACTAAAGGTGTGCACCACCACACCTGGCCTAAAAGAATGCTTTTTTTAAAAGACGAAGGCTGAAGACAGAAGACTTCCAGATGTTAAGAATACCCTGGCCCAGAGAAGAGGAATGGGTGAGTAGAAATGACCATAGAAAGAACACACATTTCAGATCCATTCAAAGTTAGGCAAGTATCCCTTCTTTGTTTTTGTTTCTAAAAAACAAACAAACAAACAAACAAAAAAACCACAACAAAACAAACCAGAACTGTTAGAGCTTTAAAATGTCGATCTGGTCACCTTTTACCTAAGGAAAACACACAAACAGAGGCTCACCATCCTCCCCTCCGCTGCCCTCATGACAGCCTTTGCCAAGCTTCCCACAGTCTTGTCTGTACAACACCAAGAACAATGGGGGAGAGGGACCCACTCGCTCCTTCATAGATTTCTAAGTGAACATTCTAAACTTTGCATTGTCCTTTTCTTTTCCTTTCCTTTTTTTTTTAATAGTACAACGGTGACAAAGTTCCACGTTTGATCCTTTATTTGGTTTTTCGAGACAGGGTTTCCCTGTATAGTCCTGGCTGTCCTGGAACTCACTCTGTAGACCAGGCTAGCCTTGAACTCAGAAGTCCACCTGCCTCCACCTCCCATGTGCTCGGATTAAAGGCGTGTGCCACCACTGCCCAGCGCATGGTTCTTTTCTTTAGCAAAGCATGTACTTCCTGGTGTACTGTAAATTCTGAGTTTTAAGTCAAAATGTTTGTTCACTCTGGTGGGAATCCCACAGCCATTTCTGACACAGCATCTATTCAGAGAAATAAAGATCTCAGTAAGATTTGGGAACGGTACCTCACCCCTCCTTGACTTCACCTCTCCAACTACTTCCCACAGTCCTCCATACTAAGACATCTATACTACAAGTCTACCCCATTCTCTTTCTCTGCAATAAAGATCTGCAAATGTATGACATTTTAACATATTACCATCAAAATCAGCCAAGATGTTGATGGAAATGCAAATGTGTACTGTAGTGAAACAATGGTGCTTTCCAGTCTGGTCCTTCTTGGTGGAAACTGAGTAAGGGCTGGAGTGATGCTAGATTCAGAACTCTACAGTGCTGTTGAGCTCTTACAGAAGTTAGTCTGGGCAGATGAAAATGGGAGTGGATATTTCAAGTGAAATGCTTCCATGGATGTTTAAAATCAGTTGACTGTTCAACTGAGTCATTTTCAGTGTTTTTGAAAACAAAAAACTTATTTGCAAAAGTTCTCCTTTCCCCAGTCACTAAGAGCTACTCAATCTCTTGGCAGCTACAGACTATTGCAAAGATCCCTCTGCTTGTGCCCTGGCCATCAGTGGCAAGCTAGAGGCATGCTCCCTTTAAAGAAGGTCACCCTGAGGAGGAGATGGGGAACAACCACTAGGCCTCTAGGCCATAGACATCTCAGCAAGGTCAAGTTAGGACTAAGAATCCACAAAGTCTAGGTGTCAGCCGTAGATTCCCTTAAATGATGGATGCCTGGGTGCCCCTGAAGAGACTTCAAAGATCTGCTGCTGTGCATCCTACAGCTTGAAGGCCACAGCTCCAATTCACCAGGATGGATGACAAACCTTGAGCTCAAAGGCAAGTAGAAATGACAGAGAAGAAAATAAAGCCTCTCTTAAATTATCCAACTCTAACATAAAGTAGATAGTCTCACACACGTCACACATGCCTAGCATGGAAGCCCTGGGTCCCAACACCAGCACCACAAGGATGAATGAGTAAGCAACTGAAAACGTTTTCACGCCAGCTCATTTTGTAAGATGAGCTTTAAAATGAAAACTGAGCCTTCTACAAAATCCGCACTGCATTTCCCTTCCTGACAGATCATATTCCTGTTAGCAAGATCAAAATAAGGGCACCAGAAAGCAGCTGGCATTCTACTACAGAAGTCAGTGCAAAGCAGTGCATCTCCAACTGCCGCAGCCCATATACTCCAATTAAGTTACTACAGGGAGGGGCTGGCTCATCTGTAATTTTTCAGAGCTTCCTAGGAAATTCTGACGAGTGGGCCAGGTTTGTGAACCACTAAACTGATTAATACCCAAACATAAAAGTTACTTTCTATTATGAAATGGTGATGTTTGTAAGTTCACCCCAGTTAACTGTTTGTACTTTTTTTTTCCCTCTCTTTTCTCCTCTCCTCCCCTCCATCTCCCCTAACCTCTACCCCCTCTTCTCTCCTCTATCTCTGCACTGGGGGGTTAAAGCCACAAGGAAGCCACCATTAAACTAAACCTCAAGCCAAAGATAATTTACCAAGAAAGCATCAGTGATTGTATCGTATCTTGCAGATAAAAATACACCACCTTTTTAAAGTTACTTATAAAAAAAAAAAAAAAAGGCAAAACATTATACACATCACAATTCAAGCAAACCTTGAACTAGCATTAATAATCTGTTTTGCGAATCTTATCAGTGGGTGAGTGATGTATAATTACAAAGCATTGAATGGGAAGGCACATGGAAGGGCTTCTAACTGCACACCAGAATCCCAGATTAAATGGCAGAACTAAAGTCACGGCCTACATCTTCACACCAAGAGTCTAGGTGACATGGTTTGATGGCTCCTATGCTTTCATTCTTGTTTTGTATTTTCTTTTACAAAGTCAAGAGTCATGATGCCGAAAACAGTCCAGATACAGCAAGCACACACACCGAAAGACTCTGAGAAGCACCAAGTAACAAATGAGTTAAAACCCATCTTCAATTAGTTAAATTAGTTTGCCCACTCTCTTCTACATGATAAGCTACCTGGTCACACTGACTCCTCCAGAACTCCAAGCTGTCAGAGCCCTCAGGTGTGCTCTAGCAACGGAAGGGACCACACCCACCCTCTCACACACTTCTCCACAAGTGCTCAAAGACACTAAATGCCTACGTTTGCACAGACTGTTTCCTGGTCCTGATAATGGAAAGACACTGGCTGAATATAAATCCTTGGTGCATCAATACCTAGCTCGGTATGGCAATTTGAGAAAAATGATGATCCAATTCTTCTGCCCTAAAAAGGATCCACGTTTTTTACATGAGTCTTTGAGAAGGCATTTTTTTTTTCATCTGGAAAGTCTCATATTTTATAGGACTGTATCTTAGAGGTGATAATCTTCCCAAGATTCTGGTAGGTTCTTCCAAAAGAATATTGCTTGGCTCTCAGAACATTTGCTTGGCATTATAGCCACACCGTTCTTTCTTTCTCTCCTTCAGTTCTGCCAAGATGCAAATTGCTCTTCTCTGTCTTCTACTTAAAGAACACTTTCTGAACTGTTTTTGACTTCATGGAAAGGTTTTACTTTCACAGGAAAGAAGTCAAGCTATGAAAATCTAGAACAGCATGCCCGTGCTTGGCCCTCTGCTCTGCCTCAGCAGTCTTTGCCCAAAAAGCCCAGGGTGCTTCCCATATTTCCAACAAGTCCCCAGCTCTTCTCAAGGCCCAGTCTACAATTAATGAGTACTGCTCTATACACAGACATCATGTTACTTCCTGTTTTCTGAATTCTGCTAATTTTTCTGCACAAGATAGTTAAAATGGAGAATAAAATTTAGTCTATCTTATACAATTAATGTCCCAATGATCCAGAATGTACCTATATAGAAAGTAAGAATACAAACAGAACCACAATTTTCTTTCCCCTTCAGTCTGTGTAAAAGGTATAAAGTCCTAGGGCCCACTATCTCAGAATAGGATTCTATCTAGAGATAGGCTCTTGAAGGCTGGTCACTCTGGAAAAACCAGTTGGAGTTCAGGTGCAGGCACCCACCCTTGACAATGGCATGCTGTTGTCCACTGCAAATGAGATCCTGTGAAAAAGGCAAGGATCCCGCCTCTCATGTAGTCTACACTTCATGAGAAATGAAGAAGGCTCTTGGTGAAGCAAGTCTCAAAGCCTACTTAAGGAAAGTACAGTAATTTGCTGGTTCTGAAGATAAATGGGGAGAAAATCATTTATAAGAAAAATCTAAAGTAAAACTCAGCCTAACCAAAGAGCAAAATAATTATCATTCAAATAGGCTGGTATTTCTTTTGCTGAGAAAAAAAGTCATTTAGTGTCTTACTATGATTAAAAGCAAAGGTTTCACTCTATGCTGGAGAAATTAGAATAGTGAGTTTTAAATTGTCTCAGCTATGATTTTGATGAAATACAACCCTATTTTCCCTGATCTTTAGTCATTTTCAAAGCAAATTCGCAACCAGAGTGGTAGTACATTCTTGCAATAAGGCTACCAAGAAAGACACTGGCCATGTTCTGCTTGAAGTGAAACAAGCGAGGAGGGAAACCACGTAAGCCGAATCACATCTCTAGTAGGTTGCAGGGCCCATCCTGTGTCTTCTTAAATAGCTCCAGGCACAAAACAGAATTAAAGAATTAATTCATTCTATACCTGCTGCTCCTCCCAACCACTGACACTTCTTTCCCTCCAACTGTATTTCCATCCAATGGTTTTCCAAAGCTATGGTACTTTAAATAGAAGTCACTGCAAACAATTGTTATAATTTGAAAAGGATAGTAGCTTATAGGCAACCTATTCATTTTGATTATTTTTTTCATTTTAAGTGTGTGATAAGCTCCATGTGAGTGTGCATGCACATGCGTGTGGGCGCATGGGTGTGGATGTATGTGCAGGCCCCAGGGTTTATTACAGTGTCTTTCTCTGTCACTCAGCACTTTAATTCCTGAGGCACCGTCTTAACTCAGACTCACTAATTCCAGCCGGCTTTCTTGAAAGGCATTCCCCCTCTGCTGGGACTCCGGGCAGCCACCACCTCACACAGCTTTTATGTGGGGTTCTGGTTATGTGGGGTCCTGGAGATCTGGACCAGATGGCTTTATCCACTGAGCCATCTCCCCTCATTGTATTTCAGCACTCACTATATGCAACTTACCTTCAGCCTGCTTCTACGCAAAAACCTGTCCTGGTCTATAGGCAATTAAACGGTTGTGACGCAGAGACAGAAAAGAAGAACCAAATCTCTGAAATGAGAAATTTTTTTTCCATTCTGAAAATGAGTAAAAGTAAACTGAGCAAGAAGTTCCAGCAATGAGGCGCAGCTAGGTGTGCACCTGCTAAGTGTTAAGATTCTCACAGGTTTCCTGAAAGAGCAAAGGCTTTCCAAGCTATGTGGGAGAAGCAGAAATGCTGTCTGTCCATTGTCCTGCACACTGTATATTAAGATTAGCCTCCATGCCTCAAGTTTTGCATCTAAAAATAGATCTCAAGTATTTGGGCCAACAAAAATAAACATGATCAAGAAAAACAGAAAAAAGGGAAAAAATAATCACCCAGCAAAATGAAACATTGCTTTTTAGGAAGCCCACATCTAGGAATAGTCCTGGACCCTCTGTTATCCCCTTAAACAAAGGGAATGATGTAAAAACCAAAGATGTAAGCTTTCCAGGAGTGACAATCAGATTCTCAGAACTTCTGAGGTAGACTTCAAACAATGGTGGAATTGCCAGAGACATCCAATTATCCCCATACCAGATGCTGTGACTAATACCAGCCTTGCAAGGTCAACTTAGTCACTTCTAGTTTTTCCCTTATCTACAAGTCTCTTTGAAAGTAATACTAAGCTCAACTTTTTCAACACAACCCTTTTAAATGAACATTAAACTGTATTAAAAGTTTTGGTGGTTTAATGCTAATTTTAACACATAAAAATTCCTTTGTCTACAAAAATGTAAGTAATAAGTCGTCCTTGGTGTTAGGACCTAAAGAGTTAGCATTCTAGAAGTGAAGCTCAGATATGTGTATGAGTAAAGGCTCACTATGACAGAGAGAATGCCAGCATATAAACAGGCTCACTACAATAAAGAAAACACTGGGTACCTACCCTGTTGCTTTCCCTTGCACATCACAAAGAGATGCCTGCTTGCTTGCTTTTGGTTTGGGGGGGGGAGGGGTAGTGTCACTCCTTAGTAGTCCAGGCTATCCTGGAAGTTACTATGTACCCAGGCTGGCCTTCAAACCCATGATTTGCCTGCCTCAGCCTTCTGAGTGCTGACCAGGTTTTATTTTTAGGCAAAATCTTATTCTGTTGCCCAGGCTGGCCTCAAACTTTCAGCAATCCTCCTGCCTCAGTCTCTTGAGCACTAGGATTACAGGCACAAGCCACTATGCCCAGTGTTAGGAAGAGACTTGTACCTAGACATATAGCAAAAGGAAAGCCCCTCTTCTAGCATACAGTGGAAGTGAGACACAACCTTTTGACTGTTAGGAAAAGCATGCATGTATGCACACGGTCGTATGTACACCTGCCTGCCTCTGACTCTGTCTCTCTCCACCCACACTCATTAGGGCTACTCTCTGAAAAAAGGTGTGGGTTGAATCCTACTCCACCTCTTTTCTTCTTCCTGAGATGTGAACAGTGAGTATGCCACTGTGTTTTCTGTTTTAGGAAGCCGATCCCAAACCTCACTGATACTTCATTAACACTGCAGCAGCAGTGACAGCAAAGGCAGCAGGTGTAATCCCAGTAGCAAATACACAGGTACACAGACTGGTACAAATACGATGTGGGATTTATATACAGTTTTTACTTTAATAGTAGCAAATCCCCTGTGAGGTAAACATTGTAAGTCTCATTAGTCAATCCTATCTTTGATGTCCTGGGATGTATCTTTATTGGTAACCCTCCCCATAACTACCTAACAAACATGCATACAAACATACAGACTAAAACCCACTTTGAGAATTTCCTCCTCACCCTTGCCTGGTGCAGATATCTAGAGCAGCCTCAACTAATACTCAAGTGATGCAACCTCCTCTCTGCTTCCTTCATCTGCTTCTGTCTCCACCCACACATTTTTGGAGAGTTGGGGTGGGGGCACAATAGGAGAGAGCCTGTCCTTATGAATGGTAGAAAACTGCTCTCCCTACAAGCTGGACCTCTAACTCTCTGCATCCATTTTCTATTGCCTAGTTATCTGAAAATTCTCCATTAATAGTTTCTTTCCCATGTGTTTCTTCACTGAGGATATCTTCTCTTTTAATGTCCATCCTGTCATTAAATGAGATTTGGGGAAAGAAAGGAAACTAAGTCACTGGTCATTCTATATCAATTTTACCATGAGAGAAAACAAACAAAAACTGTTGCGGGGGGGAAGGGGGGGATGAGGGGGAGTTGTATTTCTCTTCGGTCTCAACAGGCTACAATAATTCCAAGCTAACAACATAAAACTTGAAAATGACCAAACACATTTTCTTCTTTCTTTCTTTTTTTTTTTTTTTTTTGGAAACAGGTCTCCTATATAGCTTTGACTGTCTTGGAACTCACTATATAAACCAGGCTAGCATAGATCTCACAGAAATTTGTCTATCTCTGTCTATGCGCTTCCCAAGTGCTGCTGGGATTAACTTGTACACTACCATGCTTGGTGCAAATACTTACTTTTAATGTATTCAATTACCTAAGAATATACTATGAAAGAGAACATACTCTGTTAAAAAGGAAAAAAATGGAAAAATGAAAAGAAGGCCTATGGTTAGTATATCTGCTTAGTATTTTTCCTTTGGCCATAAAAACCAACATGAGGCAAGGAAGATGGCCCATCTAATAAAGGTGCTTGGCACCAGGCCTGAGGGACTGACCCAAGTCAGTAACCCACATGGTGAAGAAAAGACTTGACTCCTGCCAGCTGTCCTCTGACCTCCACGGGTGATCCCCAGCACAGTTATACTCACACCCTACACATTCTTGCAAAAATATATAAATAAATGTAATTTAAATTTTCATTTAAAAAATACAAGGAAGAGGCAGCTGGAGGAATCAATGAAGTCTCAGGTTTCATTGTAATAAACACCACCCAACCAAAAAACTGAAGAAAAAAAGAAAATGCTTTCTCTACATATGGCACCATTTAGACCATAGTTCTGCTGCTCTAACACTTCTGGCAAAATTTCAACTGAAATAAAACAAAACTATTATTACTAAACAAACAGGGGAAAAGAGAAAAGAGGGAGAAAAGCTTTTGTGTAGAAAAGTTAAAAATACAATAGAACCAACCAGTATGAGAGCTTTGGTAACTGTTAGCACCGTTAAATCAGCACAACATGGCGGCCCTCTGGCAGAGCATGGACTGCCCTCCGTGGGAGACCGCAGCCAAGGGTGAAAAGCCCAGAACAACAAGTGTGAGGTCTGACTCACAGGGCATTCTTGACAATGAGAGGCTCAATCAGGGGAAGGCAGTCTCAGAGACCAGATTACTTACTTTTCTATGGCTGCAATACAACACCATGGCCAAAGCAAGTTTATCTGGGCTTAAGGCTGCTCAGGGTCAGAACCCAAGATTCCAGAGCCAAAGTGTGGCTGCAATAGGTAGAAGCTGAGGGCTTTGATCTGGAACTGTAAGCATGAAGAGCAGAGTAAACTGGAAATGGCTGTGTCTCAAGGCCTGCCTCTAGAGTCAGACATATTTCCTCCAGGAAGGCCAGCCTACCCCAAACAGTGCCACCAACTGGAGACTAATATTTAAATGCCAGAGACTATGGAGGACATTTCTCATTCAAACCAGCACAGTGGCAGCGACTTTCCCATCATACAGAGATAAGAGTTAGTTATTAAAAGACAAGTATCCTCTTGCCTCCCTACCCCACTGTAACAGAGCAGCCCTAATTTACCTGTTATACGCTTAGCTTCTAGATACAGTTTAGTTTAAATAAAGTATTCAGGGGTTGAACATGTTTAAACTTGTTTTTCCATGCTAGTTTAGGGCAAGTTCTCAGGTAACATTTGTGGGCAAGTATAATGTGAGACCTTTCTAAAGAATTCATACCCACTACATCAACTCTAATCTAGTTTGATAAACCTTCTGGTTCCCTTGCACGCTGAAGCGGGGCTAGCTTGGCACTCTACAGCCTTGCTGGTACTCTAGGAATTCTCTTCAGATTTCTCTGCTGTCTAGGCTGATATGCACTCCCAGAGTGGGAATAGAGCCACATCCTTGTTAGCCCCCTAATAGCTCCATGCCTCTGCTGTCAGCAACTGTTCCTCCCAGACCCCTCAGACCTCCTCAGACTGAAGAGTCTGGTGGGTGGTTCACCGAATCCTGAACTTCAAGCATATGTCTTCCTGGTCTCGCTAGCTGCTGTCAGCTGTTGGACCCCTCCTCATCGACAGCCCCAAAAGCCCATCACTAAGTAACCTTCCAGCATTGCTCTTCCCCAAAGCCCCACAATCACTCCTTTGCTAGAAGACAACTTCCCATTCTTGAGGCAAGGTAGCCTTCACCAAGACCACAGCTGGGAAAGGACAGCCTAGCACAGGGACTTTCACTGGGTCACAGATGGGGGAAAAGGGGACTTCACAGAGGTTAAAGGCAGTTCCCATTGCCATGAGTTTCCCCCAGTCAAGGCATCTTGGGGGCAGGGGAGTGAAACTGCTCAGAGGGTACAGGCTCTTCCACCTCCGAGCCTGATGGTGCACAGGGCGGAAGGAGGGAGCAAATGCCTACGAGCTGTCCTCAGACCTCCACAAGCATACCAGAGCATGCATGTATCTACAAACATGTAGAAACACAAGAAGAAATTTAAATAGATATCACTGTAGAGCACAGTGAACAAAAATAAAAAGTGGAATAATGAAAATAACAACTCATTACTAAAGGCGAATACTGAACATTTCAGAATGAAGTCATCCAGGTTACATAGATAAATTGTTCCTGAACAGAATTCAATATGATGAGCATGCTTACTGTTTGAGTATGTTACTATAAAACTGTATCTACAGGAGCACTACTAGACACTTGCTAATCTTAGGCTGTATATTAGGGAGATGGCTCCCATTCTAAATTTAGTGTGATAAGCTTACTCTATTTCATGAAATTCTCACAAGTGGCCTCTCTAAAGTACACACACTGATATTTACAACTTCTGCAGGAAGTTTTATACACTCCACAGAAACAGTACAGTACCCTTGCTTAGGGAAAGGGAAACAAAGGCACAGAAAGTGTTAGCAGATTGTCACCAGCTGATAAGCAGATGTCAGAGTCAAGACCAGGTAGCCTAGGGTTCAAGTAAACCTTAGTCATGGTGCTGCATCCCTGCCTCAGGTAGGAAAACAATATCCTGCTCCAGTGAGTCACTGGATACCCACCTACACACAGGCCAGCCCACAGCCACAGAGCTCCTAGGAAAAGAACCCTGGCCCTGGTGCAGTTTCTAACTTCTGCTCCCTACTTCTCCTTGTCAGCTGTCACTTTAGCCAGCCTATGGCTCTGGCCAGCTTGTTGCTTCCCCACTCACCAGCCTGGGTTCCCACTTCCATCTTATCCCCAGAGCCACACGACAAAGCCAGAAACAGTTGAGGTAAAAAGAACTAAACAGAGCCCCATTCACAGCCGCACCTTACTTTATAGTAGCCAAAGCTCTCAAACCACATTCATTCATTCTTTGAGCACAGACAAGGTTTATAACTTACTGATTTCAGCAATATGTTCAGGGACTTTCTAGCAACTATAAAACCAGTGTATCGTTTCCACTGGACTTGCTTTTTGTTGTTTTCTTTCTGCAGTGTGAGAGACCAAAGCCAGGTCTTCAGAGATGTGAGCCAACACCCTTCTACTGAGTTAGACTCCCTTCTCCACACTGCCTTCTAATGACTGTTTTCTTGAAGTCTTATTTGACAGATTTGAGATATTTAAAGCACCATCTTGGGATATTCCTTAACCTAAGGATTCAAAGTACTCACTGCAAATCTAATTAAAAATAATGGCAGGCATTAATGGAAAATACAATTATTATTTAAATAAAGATTGATTGAAATTCAAGTTTTTAATAAACTATTTTAAACAATTACATTTACTCTGTGTGTGTGTAAGATGGGGCTGGGTGGCAGACAAGACAGCAGGTAGTGAGTGTGAAGGCCAGAGGACGACGTCCAGGGGTCGGTTCTCTCCTTTTACCATGTAGGACCTGGGAACCAATTCAGTTGGTCAGGCTTGGGAGCAAATGCCTTTACCTGCTGAGTCATCTCAAGACCAAACACATTTTTAAACTGAAGATGAACTAAGGGGTAAAAACCATTTTAATGCATTTACTCACAGTGCAGCATCTCCAAACGAAATATAAGCCACCAGCATTATCACAGACACTTTAATTTGCTTCTGAGAGCTAAGTTGTCTTTTTAAATAAATAAATAACAAACAAAATAACTCCCCTTGTTCTTTTACACTGAGTGGAAGTTTCTGCAACTTAACATTGCATTTTCCCAGTTTACGTCATTAACAACGTTGTGATACATGCAAATATCACAGAGGCTTCTCATCTTAGGCTGGAGGAGAAGGCAGGAAGAGGAAGGAACAATGTTCACACCATTGCTCTGACATACATGACTGCACACGTGAGAGACACAGTTTGGTGGCCTCCTCGCTGTCCTGTAGTCTCAGCCCTAAGCCTTTTGCATATGTGGGAAGAATTCTCAGAGGAGAACAATTTCGTGTCTGAGGCTCAGCAATCATTATGAAATGGGGCTCAGGCAGTCTCGTCTCTTGAAAGGTTGAACGAATTAAGGTAATACTTAGACAAACAACCAGAAAACGGGGTCTGATGTTAGTCTTCTAGACAGAATCTTCATCTCATTACCCACGTTTTCCAGCTGAGAACTGCTTTCTTATGTCATTTTATTTATCATTATTAGCACAGTGGTCAGGGTGGCATGGCACAGTGTACATGTAGAGGTCAGGACAACTTTCTGCAGCAGGGCTTCCCTTCCACCTGTGTTTCAGGGGCAGAACTCACATGGTCAGACCAGAAAAGCCTGCGTGAGGAACATTCCCTATAGGCTCATGTATTTGAACCTTCGATCCCCAGTTGGCAGTGGTGTCTGGAGAAGCACAGTGCTGCTGGACAAGGAAGTCACTGGGGTGGGCCTTTGATGGTTTGTAGCACCACCCCACTTCCTGCACTCTCTCAGCTTCCTGCTGCAGGCACCTGCTGACACTAAGGATGTGTGAAAGACAGTCTGATGGTCTCTCTCTACACCATAGTCTCAGCCCTAAGTCTCTGCATCTGAGGGAAGAACTAAAGATCCCAACATTAGGGACTCTCCCTCTGGAAGCATAAGCCAAAACAAACTCTGTTCTGTGAGTGGCTGTAGTTCATAGTATTTCATTATAGCAACAAAAAATAGTATACATGTCAAGAATTTTCCCCTCACTGAGCCATCTGCTTTCTGAGACTTTGAGAATCAAGTAAGGAGAAACAGAAGACCCACGATGCTAAGAGCAGGTGCAAATTTTTAATACATTAATTTAAAAATAAAGTTTAATTAGTTACAAAAGGAATATGTGTGTCTCATTATGGTAAAAAAAAAAAAAACTGCACACACACCAGGCATGGTTAGTCCATGCCTGGAATCCCAGCACCTCAGAGGCAGACACAAGAGGATCAAAAGTTCTCTATCACCCTTAACTACACAGTGAATTCAAAGTCAGTCTGGGCTATTTTTTCTTTTTCTCAAAAAATACAAAATAAAAAATAAATAGCATTTCAAGTTGTGGAAAGGGAATAGATTGAGCCCATTTTGGCCCATGAGGTCTTTGCTTAAGTATGGATAAGAGGCTGGTGCCTCTGGGAGGACACTTGGCCAGAAACCCCCAACAAGGGTGAAGGAGGCTTGAGCGGTGTGGGGTGGGGAATGGGACTCTCCTCCCAGTGAGAAGTATGCTAAAGTTTCCTAACCCAGCAGGAAGATCTCCTGTTTCCAAAGGAAACGATATACGCTGATGTGCTGCAACAAATACCTCATACTAACCTTCTACAAATCTGCTACAACTCAGAAAAAACTTAAGAAAAATGAAAGTAATGACCAGAGCTGGACTGTAGCTCTGGAGCATACCAGTGTATTAGTACACACAAAGTTCAATCCTCAGCACCAAAACATGATAATTCAAGTAAAATCACACTTTACAAAGGTACCTCTGAAAAACAAATGCACAACCGACACAAACCACAATCAAATGGCTAAGAGGACAACATACTCCAAGCTGTCTATAAACATGCTTACATGAATACAAGTCATTTTTACTGACCAGATGAATAATTAAAGGGCCAACAAAGATACACATCACCAAGAAAACAACAGCGTGAAAGAGTAGGAATTTCATGTCACAGGACTAACACTGCAGTCTCCACCTACCTGGTCAGCATCCCTAAAAGGTATGTGTGTCGGCAAAAACCCCTAAAACCCAAGTCCCTCCACCTGGCCTGTTCTTCTCTCTACCAGTTAGTTCCCTACTCTACGTCCCACATTCTTCCTCTTTGCTTTCATTGACTGTGGTGGATGCTGAGTCTCTTAACAACACCTTTTCCTTCTCCACTCTATCCTTGGATTCCAATTCCATAGAGGAAATAAAAGGGAAATGTACACAGTATTTAAGTGAGGCAAGTCTTAAACTCACTAGAGTCCGAGCTACTGACACCCAATCCATCTGCCACAAGCCCTAATCCACAAACTGCCATCATAGCTCTTAAATCTGCAAAGGCAAGACCCAGGTCACATCCCTGAACTAAAGCTCACTTTGCCATGCCACTGCCTGGGCTTTAGGCTCATTTCTTAACCTAGAATTTTGGTTTGCAATGAGACTCAAAGAACTTGGGCTCTAAGCCTCCATACCCAGGATGCCTTCAACTGCACCTAAGCAGGCAATTAGGGATAGGCTCCCCAGCAACTAGAACCCAAATGTGGTGAATTAATGAAACCCCTTCCAAGCCCCCCGAAATATACTTTCTAATTAAAATGAAGCCTAGTTTTACAACCCAGGTTAAATGGATTAAAAGATTAAGGACAAGAGAAAAAGCACTTTCTCCATCTCTCACAGTTCTGCCTCCAATTGTGCAGACCTCTAATGACTAGAGTAGGTGCTGTGAAGGCACCTAATTACCCAGGAATTATACCACCCCACCCGGAACCAATTTCAGGATCAGAGATCAGCTTCTCCCCAAACACAACGCTGCTAATTAAGTTACATGAAAGTCCAACTAACAGGCAATTTAGATGTGGCATTTGTCCACCTGAAAACAGACGTCCACACGAAGTATTTAAACTGTCAGTAGTAGCTATTCCTTGTGGACGGCACTATAACACCCTTGGGTAATTGTCATGAAAATGCAGGAAAGTGGAGACTCACCTCTAGGATTCAACTATTTCTGGGGAAAACAACAACAAAAGGACCCTCTGCCAAACAGAGGAATGGCCCACAGGATCTACCTGGGCTGTATGTAAAGAGAAAGGAGGCCAACCCCTGAACTCAAACCATGCTTCTTTAATTAGAATTTAGAATGACGTGACCACAGAAAAGGCTGCTGGTTGTGTATACCCAGGCATGTGCTGACGAATGCCAAAATCTTCCCTCTTAATTTCTCAAAATTAACACATACACAGAGTTGCTCAGCGCTCACAATTTGTTGTCATTTTCTTTGCATACACTTCAACAAATACACAAAGGAAGAATTCAGAAAGAAGATCCATTCACTTTTTACCTAGAAAATGCTCAGGATGCCCGTGCATCTGAATAGAACTGTGACTGAGCACAAACCTGGCTGTGACTGAGCACAAGCCAGGACCAAACAATTATGTCCTGTGAGCTTCGAAGTATGGGGGGGCTTGGTGTAGGGGTGGTAAGGGGGAACAGAAGGGAAAGCAAGTGAATACTCAATAGGTCTCATAAGTTATCCCTGGCTACGAGTTAAATTGTGTGGTCATCCTGCCAAAACAACAGACATGTAGGGTAAAGGCAGAGAGCACAATGACGCAGCTGCCAGCCAGCTGATACAAAGGGCTCCTGCATGTTTCAGAAGGAACAGCTTCCTGTCAGCACCCAAACCCAGACTCTGATCTCCAGACCTGGAGAGAATACATTTCTATTGTTCTATTTCTATTGTTCTGTTTGTGGTACTTCCTGACACCAGCCCTAGAAAATTAATACAGCACACTTGAACTTGGTTCCCTTTCTTCCTATCCTACTTATCCAGCCCCCTCAGCTGGCAAACGTTCCTACAGTAGCACACAGAAGGACCTCAGGGAATTCCCAGTCTAGATGGTTTAGTTGGGGAGTCCCCTCTCTCACGATAAGCCTTGTCCCAATGTTATTGCTTGTCTACGGCTCCCAGCTGCCTCCTCTGGGCCCCAGCCTGCCCTAGTACCATCCAAGTTCCTAACATCCTGAGTCATTGGGTGGGGCTGGGGTAGAAGGGAGATACAGATTGGAGAATACACAAGTCCTCTTTAGTGTGAATGGTTCCTGTATTGATTTGACGCACCCCAGTTTCTTAGAGTTCTTAGAACACATCCAACTTTTATCTAATTAATATCCTTTTATACCCCAACATTCTCCTTACCTCATTCCCTCTTTCATACAAGTTTCAGCCCCAACTTTGCACATGCCACAGTAGACAGCCTGGGCATACATACTGCCCTGTATTTTGAGTGGCCACTCCCATTCAATAACTGAGTCTTTTTTTGTTATCAGGCCAATGTTTTCTGCCAGACACACTTCCTTTATAATAAATAGACTGCTTGAGAAAGGTTCTCAGTTCTCAGCTGGAAGCTACCGTGCCATAGCCTAACCCATCTGCTCACCAGTATGCCAAGGCATGCTGATCACCAGGCTCACACAACGCTCACACTGACACAACTGGATACCCTATGAAGAGACTATGAAGGCATGCTTGGTCTGCTAAAACCCTGAGCCAGTGATGACAGGCAAGACTGAGTAACAACCCCTATCTCCTAATTTCTACCTACCGTTTGACCTTAAGAGATCACCTCTGCTTCTCATTATTTAATCATCAAGAAAAGTAATTTTGAAATGTGATCCCTTAGATGTCTCACCCTGGACCGGCACTCTTCAAGCTGGAGCCTGCATCAGAATCACCCAGAGGGCTCCTTAGCAGAGACAGCTGGGCCTCTCCCCTGGAGCTTCTGACTCAGTAAACCTGGGTGGGGTCTGAGAACTCAGCTGCCTGACAAGTTCCCAGGTAAAGCTGAGTCTGCAGGAAGGTCTACCCTCGAGCTCCACACTTAGCCCCAGTCCCTCCCTTGTAAGACCGTGTTGCTGCTGGCTTCTCACTGTCCAGCCCCTACTCTCACTTGGGCAGAGCCCTGATTGTGGTAGTGACCATGACCCCCTTGTGACTAAACCCTGCTTTGAGGTTAATCATTCAGTTTCCCCACTCCCTAGGTCAGTAAGGGGTCATGATGGGCAAAGATCCACGTGTGACCTGGGAGATGCAAGGAGTGCATAGGGATGCTACTGAGAAAGAGGCACCAGACAGGTTATTTTAACCCGCCCTTCTGGATTCGGCCTGCAAATGTGAGCCCACTGAGCACAGCAAAACAAGCAGGTAGAGAGAAACCAGCTGAGTGAACCACACCAGAGCCACCCTGCCCCTGGCTGCTGGTTAGGTGACAAGATGCTTTCTTCATTGTTACAGCTGGTTGATTCAGGGTTTTCTGTTCCTTACTGTTGAAAATAATCACAAAGCAAAAAAGCAAGCCATCAGGACAACTCATCTGCTCACACCACGGTGCTTTGCAAAGCCCTAGTGTACTACTAAGCCATGTTTAAACTTTCCAGATTATTTCAAGGACACAGCAGAACATTCACAGAGATTAAAATTTAGCAAAAGGGTAAAATTAAAGTTCAGATCCAAAGCATGTTTCTGAAGAGCCAGGCTCCTATTTTCCAGGGGCTTTGCTAGGAGCTATCTAAAGAACAGAAGTGCTTCCACAACTCGTCCTGGACATGGTTGCGTCCCACAGCAGCACACTGTCAGTATATCCAAGAGGGAAATGGTTTCCAACCTTTGTATTCAACACCAGGGTAGACATGTATACACAGAAAGAGGACACTATGTAATATGTCTATTCTCTGCTTCCACAGATCTGTAACCTTACAATTATGAACAATTTTTCTCATCTATAAAATAAGATTACCACATATCCACCTGGCTATCTATGGATAATGCATTTGAGAATAATCTGTAAACCACAAGGTACAGTATCACGGCAATTACTTAAATCCAATTTTAATGGATTAACTGGATTTAGCATGGCCTGTTTTTGTTTGTTTGTTTTGTTTCTTGAAGATTAATCATCAGCCCAGAAGACTTCATCTACAGTCCTATTGCACACACCTGTCTAAGCTATCTCTGGACAGGGGCTTAGATGGCAATGCAAGGAACTTTCACAACTGAGTTGCTCGTGTGGGAGGAATGTAAGTTACCTTCCATGCACACTGCATGTGGTCGGCCTGGAGACTACAGGATGGCAGAGCTTTCACTGAACCTATGCTCCACCAACCACCTGCAAATGCAGTGGTGGGTACCGCAGAGCATCTCACAGGGCAGACCCGCTTCCTGTAGGAGAATGGTCTGGTGGAGGCAGGCCACTCAGTCAGAAATTCTCTCTGAACAAAACACAGAGTTGAGAGACATGAAAAGTAGGGACAGCTCTCTGGACCTGTTTCTCAAACTGAAGAAGGTTCACCTTAGACAAGAGAACACCAAAAGCACATAAGGCCACCTTCTGGAGAACAGGAATAATCTTTAAATAACTGAAAATTCTCAACAATTTTTTTCTTAGTCTTCTGTGTATTCGTGTTTTGTCTGCATTTGTCTGTGCATAAGTGCGTGCCTGGTACCTGCAGAGGCAGGAAGAGGGCCTGGGGTCCACTGGAACTGGACTTAAAGATGCTTATAAGCCACCATATGGGTGCTGGGAATCAAACCTAGGTTCCTCTGGAGGAGCAGCCAGAGATCTTAACTACAGCATCTGTGAAATACTGTCTAGACTACCACAGTAATTATTTGTGACAACATTCTTTTCCTATGGCGTGTGTTGGGGTGGGATGGCCAGACACTATTGCTCTCGAGTCAGATTTCGAATGTGTAAAACTCTTAACAGCAAACTAATAATTTGATAACAACTCATTTAAAAGAGTAACGAGCTCCCAGGAGACCCCATTATCTTAATGTTGGTGTTCCCAGACAGAGAATGCTACCCTGGGAAATTATTTTAAGTATTAAAATCCCAAGCTGTGCTACTATCTTAAGCAACAAGAAGCCTCAAACACCTTTGCAGAATTTATCAATGCTGCTGCTGTGATGTCAGTGGGACCCACTGGAACACGATGTAGAGCAATTCAAATGACAGTGTCCACCGCCTAACAGCAACCTCACACCACCAAAGCACGACCAATCGGTTCAGCCCTCTCTACAGTTGTGATTTTCCAAAGACATTGAAATTTAGGCTCCAAAGGCTTAACAATAACCCATGTCTCCCTTATTCACAGCTGTACCTTAGCTCTTGCCTCAGTTCACTTCTCAGAGTCCTTCCTATGTAGGCTTCAATCCCATGGGCTTGTCTGCCTGGGCTGTGCCTCTGCCTGGCTCTCTTTGCAGAATACCCATCTCCTAAATGAATTCCATGAAGTGATTCTGCAGCTGAACACTACGTCCTGTAACAATAAGTAATCAACCAGCCACAGAGGGGCAAGTGGAGCCTTTTATCTTGTGTTAAATCACTGCTCTAAAGGTAGCCCATCTGGAGGCAGGGCAGCAGGACTCCCACTGGACCCGGGCCACTCACCACTTCCATGCAGAGCCAGCCTCTCCTGCTGTGACCCCACTTGCTCCTGCAGGGGCCGCTGGCATTAAGGAAAGGGCTTGCCTATTTTTATTACAGAATAACACTCGATTCTTGAAGGATTAAAAAATTATTTGATATAGCACTACTGAAGGTTCAAATAGTATAAGCTCACAAGTGCACACAAAACTAGCCACTGAAACACTCTGAAGAAAGATGTATTTAAACAGCTAGAAACAGTAAGTAAAAGACTGCTAGTTCAGGTAATTTTTTTTAATTTCAATTAAAGATAATAACTATACAAATGACTAAACCTTTGCTAAAAATTTCACGACATAGATTTTTAAAATATTTGTAAAGGATTTTGTGGTTAGAGAACAGTTTTAATATATTCCACGAAGCCTGTCAGACCTGTATTGTATTAAGAAAACATAAATTACAAGATTACATAAGTTACTGATTATAAAGAAAGTCCTCCTGTTAAAGCCATGAAGACCATGTCAAAATTCATTCACTTTGCACCATTCTCTGTGCCCCAGCCTGATGTGAGGAACTTTACGTTGACAGAGACCTGAGGAACAGATTTCCTGAAACATTTGACAACTGCAGTAGCTCAATTTGAAGCCACAACCTCTCACACTGGTACTAAAGCTGTAGCTTTACCAGCAATGACTGACTTCAGTCCTGGATATGGAGAACAGGCTAAGCACAAGTAACTGAGTTAAAAGACTAATGGTCAAACGCATGATCTTGCAGTATAGTATTTAACAGCTTTTCAAGTTATTGAGTCTGAACTGAGGAATCAATAGAATCAATAGGAGTATTACGTGGGCCCTTGGGTAGCACAAAAGACAATTTCCACAAGGAGCCAGCACCCTGTGTTAACACTGTCAGAGTGCTATATACAGTACAGTTCAGGGAGGTAGCCAGAGTGAAGGGAGGGAGGAAGGAAGAGGCAGAGAGGACACACCGCCATGTGGCTGAAGGGAAATGAGAACATGGGGAAAGACCCTGAACCACAAGTGACCTTCTGTGCTTGTGCCACACTTGGGAGTCAGTAATGTGGCCCAAAAAAGGCTGATCTCAAGAGGAAAAGGATTCAATCAACACGTCACTGGGATGGGAATACGAAGACCTGGCTGAAAAGAGGCAGAAGGCTCTCTAAAGTTGAGCCATACATCCAAGGCTGCTGGTCCTATTGACATCTTTCACCCTGTACTTAGCTGTATATAGCATTATAATACTAACATCAGTATTAGACCAGTGTGCTTAGAGCAAGCTTGAAGCTGAGGAAGAGCCCAAGAAAAAGCCCAGGAGCTTATTTCAGGACACACTAGGTTTGAGGCATCTAAAGACAGCAGAAAGGTTTCAGTAGACACTGAGACCCTAAGCAGAAGGTGCAATTTGTTTTCCATACACACACACACACACACACACACACACACACACACACACACACACACGCACGCACGCGCGCGCGCACATCAGAACAAGATAAAGGTTAAGTGGCTAGGGTGCACCTTGGTAATGGGGGGGCGGGGGTGCTGGGGGATGGAGAGCAAGAGAGATCAGAAATTGTCTTCTCTCATAGAGAAGAAGTGCAAAAGGATAGGAAAGGTCACTAAAGATGTCAGAGCAGGATGAAAGGAATGTCCACGATGGAACCCAGGTGACAAGTAAGACCCAGGTGAACCTTTTTTTCAGCTTTCTGAAGGTAAGCAGAGAGTAGTGAAAGGCAGCTCCCTTCCCAGCAGGGTTTGAAGCTGAGGGATCTCCTCCAGACTTATGGAAACTTCCCGCAAGATCCAGTTGCTTCTGCCAACAATTGGATCCCTCAGCTGCTGAGAGGTCACCAGAGTCTTGTGGTTTTCCAGCTCCCAGGATCTGCCTTTAACTGACTGGCTTTAGACTGCTTCAGCAATATGTTCTGCTGCTGTTCCTAGGCAGATAAAAATACATTCTGAAAATCAAAAGGGACTTGGTATATAGCTCAGTGGTAGAGCACAGGCTGGGGTTCTATAATCAGCATGGTACAGTTTATCACCAACTAGGACCCTTTCATACACACTGTCCCTAGCCAGGCAGTGTTTGTGATTTCTAAAACTCTTTTTAAAGCTAAAATAACAACATTATGCATTCCTTAGTAATTCTTAAAACTTTCAGATCCTATCAAATACTACTGTGCTCCAAAAAGGATTATCAAAGAGATGTATACTAGGGAGCCAGGCCGGCTTCCCAGCGCGCCTTCACTCCAGCAAGAGCTGGACTTGCTCTGCTTTGCTCACTCTCATCACGAATCTCCCAAAGCAATCTTTCTTTCTTGGCAAAGTAGATTGCTGCTGATATCTGAGAACACCCAGGGGAAAAGGAGGGATGGGGAGGAGAGAAGGAAGAGAGTTTTCAAATAGTGTTTTCCTGGCTCGCAACCAAATACAATTCCAGACCGTCCACAGAAGATGAAGTCAAGATAACACAAACAAAATCATCACCAAGGCCAATTACACAGACAGCTTCCTCAACTGGAGTGTGAGGTAACAGGCAAGCCTGTTTTGGAGGCCCCATAGCCCAGAATCAGCTATATCCTGGTCAGGCCCCACCTCAGGCAGCCTGGGCGATGTATCTCTAGTGATCCATGGCGTACCAATCATGCTTGCTTATAAAGCAGACTGTTTCATGGTCAAGATTATTTCTCTAGTCTTAAGTTGTCATAGTAGTAGCTGCTCTAGGACACCAAGGCAGAAACATGCTTTTGTTGAACTGATAAAGGCAGCTCAATTGACTTTAAGTCCGTCTATCATTAAAAGTTGGTATTATGGTGCAGTTCATTAAATTATTTTTTTTACAGCTACTGAAATGCATAAAGGGATACTAACAACTTCATAATTAAGATTAACGATAATGGCACTAAAACAGAAGGAAACCCTAGTGCTGGGCTGTGCCCAGAGCATGAATACTCACATGAAGTACTAGGTAGATAAACAAGAAGAGGCAAATCTACACAGAAAGAATTCTAAACGACTTGTGATGGTGTATCGTAACTATGAAATAAATTCGCTTCACAGAATATGGAATGAAAGGAGGCAGTGAGGAGAGTTCACAGCAGGTAACCCTGACAGACAGCATGATCAAGCCAGAATCAAAAGAGAAAGTGACATTGGCTTATCCCCTCCCTAGATGTGACAGAGTGGCAAGACAGCTTGTCTCTGTGGCCTGCGCCTCCTGACTTTCCAGGTGACTCAACTGTGAGAAAAATTACCAAACAATCTGAAATTCAAGGGCATTATACAAAATACCTAAACCCCTGGAAAAGTCATCAAAATTGAAGAAGCTCTGACAAACTGAGAACAAACTATGCCCAAGAAGACATGGCTAGTTGCCATATGGGATCTTCATATGGGATCCTGACGTCTAAAGCCCAGGAGCCCAAGATCACATTCAAAAGCAGGGGCCCCTTTGGCAGGTGAGGGACCTTAGAATTCCCACCTAGAACTCAGACAGGCTGCAGATGTCTTACCCTGCGAAGGATCTCAGGGAAACACTAACAACATCCAAAGAAAGACCAGAACTTGGGTTATAGTAAGAGACTAGTGTTGGCTTCATGGCGATAAATGCATCAAAGTACTAGAAAATGTTATCAATGACAACAGGGCATCCTGGGTGACAATTATGCAAGCCCTCACTCTCTGTATTTCTGTGCCTTTCATATAAATTTTCATATATTCTAAAGCAAGTCTCGGTGAATTTGGGTTTTGGCTTTGGTTTTATAGATGTGGTTCCTACGTAGGGCCTCGCACTGAAAATGTAGCTAAGGATGCCTTTGAGCTCCTGACGCTCCTGTCTCTACCTCCCAAGAGCTTGGGTTACAGGCAAATGCTACCATGTCCAGTTCAAACATTTATTTTTAAAGTCACGAGCTATAAACTGGTGTGAGGAAGTTTTAAAAGTCAACTGAACAGTGACAACTTTGCAGTAGCTCGTCAGTGAGCTGTTCACACATGGGTCGGTGACTAATTTACCCATCACATAGCACTGCACTGAGGTAATTCTTAAAAACTCCAGAATCTGCATTCCTAGAAATGGACACAAAGAAGGCCCTTTAAGAAGAGTCTTCCACATATGTCATAATATAATCGTCACACACCAGGAACAATCTCAATCCCTGAAAGCCAAACAAACAAAAGAAAGAAGAAAAAAAAAAAACAGAGTTAGAAAAGCAAGCAGGTTAAAAGCAAAGCGGCTGGTGACAAAAATAACAGCAAAATCCTGGAATGACTGCCACCAGCAGCATGAAGTACTGTCAGGCTGATCCAACAGCAAACCACGGCTACTGAGGGTGAAACCTGACACGGAAGGGAAAGGTGTTTCTAAGGGAACAGAGCTCTAAATCTGTGGTGTTTGTACAACTTGGAACAGGCTAAAACACGAGTAACGAGTATGGGACGTGAACTATAGCTCGAAAAAGTCACCACAAAGAAGAGTATGTAACAACCATTCTTTCTTTTTTTTTTTTGGTTTTTCGAGACAGGGTTTCTCTGTGTAGTCCTGGCTGTCCTGGAACTCACTCTGTAGACCAGGCTGGCCTCGAACTCAGAAATCCGCCTGCCTCTGCCTCCCAAGTGCTGGGATTAAAGGCGTGCGCCACCACCGCCCGGCCACAACCATTCTTTCTAAGTTTGTTTTTGCTTTGTTTTAAGACAGAGTCATCTTTCTAGGTAGCCCTGGCAGGCCTTGAACTCACAGAAACAGGCTTGCCTCTGACTCCCAAGTTCTAGGAGGCAGCAAACTTTTTTTTTTTTTTTTTTATGAAATAAATGAAATAAAAAACGGATCAGACCTCTCTGCATTCTAGAACATCTCAATGTGAATAAGTTACTCCATTCATGGAAAGAGGAGGAAAAGAAAAAAGAAAATGTAGTAAAATGCAAGCACTAAAGGTGAGACTTTACTGAAACTTTCATTTACCCTTTATAAGGAAATATGCAGACTACATATACATTATGCATGCACACACTGACATACACATACATGTGCCACCTAATACCTTTAAGCTGATAGAAAACTGACAAAGGGGCTTGTAAAATGGTTCAGCAGGTAAAACCGTCAACAACCAGAGTTCAGTCCCAGGCCGCACACAGTGGTGGGAGAGAACCTACTCTCTCAAGCTGTCCTCTAATCTCTACATACATACCATGGTGATGGGTCATGTTGTCTGTCTGTCTCATATACCCAGTAAATGAAATTAATAAATCTGATTTGAAAAAAGAAAACTGACAGAGAGATACTGCCCTGAACTGTGTGTGAAGGTGCACATATCTGACCCCAGCACCCAGAGCGCAGAGACTTCTGAAGTTCAAGGCCAGCAACAGAGCAAGTTCTAGACTGCCCAGGCTACATGGAATCCTAGCTCCAAACATAGAGAAAAAAAAAAATACTACTTCTAATTAAGAAGGAAAAGGTAGTGTGTATAACATGCACAAGACCCATGGTTTGATCTTCAGCAAGACAACAAACTAAATAAATAAATAAAAATAAAATTAAAACAAGACCAACTGGCAGGGAAAAGAATTTAATTCAGCTTTTTTTTTTTTTTTTTTTTTTGAGACAGGGTTTTTCTATGTAGCCGTGGCTGTCCTGGAACTAGCTCTGTGGATGACAGTGGCCTCAAACTCAAGAGATCCTCCTGCCTCTGTCTCCCTAGTGCTGGGATTAAAGGCATGCACCGCCGCTGTCAGGCTACTAATTACTGACTGCCACGCTACACACAATACTAGGCAATGATATGTCATGTCAGCACTGGGCACAGAGTGTGGCCTCAGCAGATGTTTCTGAACATGAGGAAAGGCCCAAGTACACCATGGGAAAAGCAAGGCTGGGGTACAGTAAACAAGGGAGTTCTGCCAACAGTTTCTGTATCATTTTAAAGCAAAATCAGATTACCAACTAAAGAATGTAGACTACACAGAGGTCAAAGAGGTTGGAACATTAGAGACTACATTAAGCACATATACAGACACATATGGAGACTTCAGCTGTCTGGCCCACAATGACTGCTCTTGCTCTCCTTACCTCTGTTCTTGAGAAGGCTCCTCCAGATCCTCTTCAGAATCACCCTGTAGTAAGAGAACATCCATTAACAGCTGTTTCAAAGAAATGCAATCACCAAAAGTGGGGTGATGAGCTACAGCGATGCCTACAAGTCATTCAACAGAGCTTTACAACGCTGTACTGGGGATGCCGAGATGGGCCAGTGGTTATAAGTGCTCACTGCTCTTCCAGAGGGCCCAAGTTTGCGTCCCAGCACCCATCAAGCAACTCACAAGCACCTGTAACTCCCCTCCTGGGACTAAATGCCCACTGCTGGCCTCTGTGGGCACCATACATACATGTACATACTCACACACAGATACACAGACACAAATAAAAATAAAATCCTTTGTTTAAAAAGGATGTAATAATGGCAATATAAATCCATAAACTGGAAGTCGTCTCTTAAACACTCATGTTAAGTAAATAACCTACTGGGTTAAAAACAGAGCCTAAACATAATTTCAAAACAAGTTAGATATCATATCAAGAGCCTTTTAAAATATTTAAAGTGAATCATATAAGATATAGTTGGAAACTATAACCCCCAAATACAGAAAACATTATTTGGCTGGATATAGTGGTGTACCCCTTTAGTCACAGTACAAGAGGCATGGAGGCTGGTGCAGTTTAAGGCCATAATGGTACACATAATGAATTTGGGGCCAGCAAGACTATATAGTGAGACCCTGTCTCCAAAAATAAGTAAATAAATAAATAATAATTTAAGAAAAGAAAAGACATTGTTTGGCTCAGAATTCTATTAATATGTGTTATACTTCGACATCAATAAAAAGACTGCTAATTTTGTAAATTAAGTAAACGCCATCCTCAAAAGCTCTTCCATGTATGTCAGGAGGACATACATGAAACATCAGCAGGGTAGACAGAACAAAGCCAGTCCAGCTAAGCACCCACAGTGCCCAGACTAGGTAATGCCCACGTGGCATTACCCTTCCTGGCAGTTTCCAGACTCCGACTCCTCAGCTTCTTATTTCTGGCCCCTCTACCCCTGGTGCAGCTGACCCTCTGGCCTCTGCGCCTGTCTCTTCCCAGGGTCCTCTACACTACAGCTTCAGTTGGACTCTAGAGAGACTGTTCAGTAGTTAAGAGCCATAACTGCTCTTCCAGAGAATTTGGAGTTTAGTTCCCAGCACCCACATCAGGAGCTCATAACTACCTATAATAACATCTGGCTTCCCAGTGCATCATGCAAAAACATATATACACACACAGAGACCGACAGACAGACAAGTAAACAAACTTTTAAAACAAATACTTAGCACATTAACCACTGAAACTACAAGGTCAAGACTGTGTCTGCCGACCCACCTATGAACCACACTGCAGATATTCCACCAATGCCCATCCTTCTTCAAGGGCAAGTCTCAAGCCTCAAAGACAAATTTGCTCTCCACTCCACCAAGCCTACCAACCAGTCATAGCAGTGACTCTGCCAGCATGGGACAATGCTTACAACTTGGTCTTACTTCCAAATACCAGGACCTACACTGTCTCAAGCTACATTCTGCAGTGAACACAGTGTCAGGAGTGCCTGCAGAGAAGCTTCTGATCTCTTTCAAGCCTTCCCCACTTTTGCTGAGGGCACCATAACAATGCTTGACCTCTAGGTAAACCCTCCAACAGCAAATTCAGATCTGTTCACTCTCGTCCATTCCGCCCACTGGCACACCAGCAATACCTCGGGGCCTGCATGGCTATAACATACAGAGCTTTCTGCTATGCTGTGCTACTCCATCCTGCAAGCATCAATACAATATCAATCTTCCTGCACATCACTCCTTACCCCTCAGTGTATGCCCTTTTCAGTGTCCCTTCCTGCTCAGTACTTGAGGATGACCCAAAGGCTCAGCCAAGAGGATGGAGAGTTTCCAGACCAGACTGGGCTAACAGTGGGACCCTGTCTCACAAAACAGAAAATGCTCCAAGAGCTGCTCAGTGTTCAAGAGCTATAACTCCAACACTTTCAGGAAGGGTCCGTCCTGACACACCTGTGCCCTCCCCTCCTGACCAGCAGGCTCTGGCTGCCATTTAAAATGTCACAGTAGAAACTGAACTACATTGTCTACCACGTAATACTCAGGGTAGGGCCCCTTCTGTCCTTAGACCTTAAGTGACCCCTCTTTGAGACCCTGGCCTCTTCTCTCCATTCTTAGTTTAAAGCACTTGAAGGCTGTCCCAGGCATTACCAGCTTCATCTGCTTAACAAAACCAAACTCTCAAAGAACAAGACCAAATCCACTCCATTCCTCCTACCCGCCCCATGCCCCAGGGCTCTTGCACTGGCCAGTGCAATCACAAGCTGCTTTCAAGGACAGGTTCAAAAGGATCTTTTCAAAGCAGCACTCAGTCGGGAGGGCCCACTCAGGCAGGTATTTTGGTTTACTGTTAACACCTTCTGCACCTGAAACAGAGCTGGGCCAGCAGGCTTAGTGCAACCCAGCTGTCTCTGAGATGCTAATAGCTCTAGGCTTTCTGAAAACTTCTAAGCAACTCTCTCTGGATCAAAATAGAACGCAAAGTTACTTCCCTCTAACATACTCATTATCACCACTAAAGTACTTGTCAGATGATACTGAAAATAATATCACAGCCAAAGTGCTGGCCCCATAGCTAAACACATCCCAGGTTCAAATCCTCCCCTGCTGCTTTCTTATTGCAGCAGTGACTTATTTACCTGTAGCGTACCTCACTGTCTTTCAGGTATAAAACCAGGCAAAACACTTCGCACTCTATAGGGTATGGATATGAGCGAAGACCACATGGCACTTAAATGATGCTGACAGTACTCAACCCATGTTAGTCATTATTTTTCAATATTGACAAAAAGAGATAAGCCAAAAATAAACCTCTATGACAGAAAGCTTTCCAAATACTAGTTAATGATTCACTGAGCAGAGTTGCAGGTATTACATAACACTGCACCTGGGATTAAAAACAAACAAACAAACAAGCTCATGCTCACTGTACCGTTCTGGCTTAACTCTCTGCCAATTTCTATTATCCATACCCTCAGACGTAAGAGTGGAGGAAATCAACAAGACATGGTATTTTTAAAGACAAAGTTTTCTTCTTTATCTCTAATTTAGGAACGTTCAACTGTGCTATGACAGTGCTTGGTGTTTGCTCAATTACTATACAGGCGTTGGAGCCCGAGCCGGGCTGGCCTACCCATACCACCAAGGCCCCATGCTAGCCTAGCGTCTTCATCTCTGCTCTTGGGCAGTCATGAGTGAGTTCAAGCAGACTGGGACCTGCCCCAAATATGGTTCTCGCAATAGCAGCACAGTGAACGCTTAGGCATTCCATCAGCCATCTTTAGGACTTGAGTAACTTCATTGACAAAAAAGTAGGGCCAATATGACAACCTCCTCTCCTCCAAAGGCATCATGCATGACTACTGAATGTCAACTGTATAGGGAATATTGTGACCACAGCAGAGCCTTAAACCTCAGTAGAGACAACAAGGCATACTTGGTTATCAGAAGGCTACAAGAAATTCAGAAAGGAGATGATGGCCACAGCATAGCAATCTAAGACTCAGAAAGGATCTAGCCATGAGGTGCCTGCATACCAGAATCAACATCCATGGTTCACACCACAGACAACACACTGGGCTCAGCAGGCCCAGCACTAGCCTGGAGGAGAGACCCAGAGGAGTGACAGGAGAAAGAGACAAAGTCAGACTACTGGAGACCCCAAAGGCCAGAACAGGTCAATGGAATATCACCCTATATACGTGGATCAGTAAGGTGCACTAAGCTTATCTTACACAAACGAAGTTACCACTAGACAGCTAATAAAAAGGCCTGTGTGTGTCTGTACTACCGCCAATTTGGATTCAGCATACTAGATATGGGGGTGTCTGTAGCTCTAACAATAAAGTCAAATGGGTTTTTCTTTCTCTCATTATAACTGATAATTTTTTGTGTTACTATACCAAATAATTTCATAACAGGTGACTACATAACAAAAATACATAAATAGGGCTGGGGATATAATTCACTGCTCCCAGTTGCCTAGCATGCACAGGGTCCTGAGGCCCATCCTTAGAACACTAACACACACACACACACACACACACAACACACAACATCAATATCAGCTTAACCACACAGCCCATCATACTGAGTTATCTGCCCTGGTGCAGCCCCTTCAGCAAGGGAAAGTGTTTATGTTTTCCATGACCAAGCTTATGAGTCGGCGAAGAAACCACCAGGATGACAAGCATCCTGGAGCTCCTCTGAAATGAGCATGACAAATACTCCGCTCTGCCGGTGAGAAAACTGGTAACAAAAAAGAGGTATGCTGGGCCCAGAGACAGACCAGTGACTAGAACATGTGCTTAGCACACGCAAGGTCCTGGGTTCAATCTCTAACAACAAAAAAAGGGTGATTTAACAGGCTAAGTGGGATTCATCAGGACCCAGACCTAGACACTAGAGACAAGATGGTAGAGCAGCTTGTAACAAGTCAGTTTGGTTTTTTTCTTTCTTCCTTTTTGGTTTTTCAAAACAGGGTTTCTTTGTGTAGCTTCAGCTGTCTTGGAACTCGCTCTGTTTTGGCTTCGAACTCACAGAGATCCACCTGGCTCTGCCTCCCAAATGCTAGGATTTAAAGGCATGCACCACCACTGCCCAACTTCATTTTTTTTTTCTTTTTATGAATGATGAGTAACAAGTTCTTAATCACTTAGAGTTTCATAAGAAAAAGTTTAAAAAACAAAAACACTTCCAAGTAAGTAACTGTATAAATAATCAATATTGGGCAAATCTACTTCTGTTCACTGAACACAACATCTTGACTTTTCAATTTCACTTCTATTGACAACTTTTAGTTTTCAAAGCCATTTTCTGGTCTTCCTGAATGGAAGGTATAAGATTTACATGACACCTATAAATATTCTCCAGACTCTTATGACATACACAAGAAAACCTTTTGAAAATAATTCTAAGTTCTTTGAATGTTCCAAATGACCTTCTTTAGAACACTCTGTATCTAAGCTACACACATCCCTCCTCCCGGCCCAGGCAGCTTATGCACAGCAGTACAGTATCTAAAGGGCACACATATAGAGATGATATATGCAGAAAATTACTGTGAATACTAGTTTCACTTTCACTCCACCGTTGACTAAAATACCCTAGCTATCAACATCTCTGTGGTGAGTATTCTGGACTGACACATTCTCAATTGTAACCAAGTTTATCAGAACAAACTGCACTAACTATTCATGTAGGTAAAAATCAAGCCAGAAACTGGACGTTTTATAAAATAACTTTTGAGCCTATAAATGATGTAATTAATGTCACCACAGGCCTTGACATTTCCATTCCTGAGCACAAACAATACACAAGCAGAAACAAATACTGTCCGTCATTTATTTTCCTGTCTGGGTTGGCCTCCATCACTACGCTAAGACATAGAGGCTTCAGTTGAGCCCAAACGCAAAGGTGCACAGCACATCTTGACCTGGGAATTGTGCTTCCTGGGATACTTGGAGACACTCTCACTTGGTAAAACTGGTGGTTGGAGCCAGGTACAATGGAAGACATACATTCCTGTAGCTCCAGCTAACTCAGGGATGAAACAGGAGGATGGCTTGAGTGGAGGAATCTGAGGCAACATTGGAAGACCTTATTTTAAAACAAGAGCAAACACTCAGAATGGAGAGACAACGATATCTCGACTGTAGTGAAAGTGTCACTGTACCCAAGGGGCAAAGACCAGGAGTGATATTTGGCACACTACAGTGCACAGGGCAGCCCCCCACAATGAAGAATTCTCTGGGTCAAAGGTCACTCACGATGCTGTTAAGCAACTGATATTCACAAATATGACTTTTAAAGTAAACACGCCAAGTGCTAAGAGTAGGGTCTCAGTTAAAGTCACAACTGATTTCAGCTTTGAGACTTTAGTTGGTGTTTTTGGTTTTGGTTTTTTGTTTACTCTCTTTTCAAAATAGATGTATTATTTAGAATCAAGGTTAAAAGTCTATTTGGGAATTTACTTTTAGGAGAAAGAAAGACTAGTTGCTAGTGGGGCTTATTCTCAAAGTGTGGGTCTCCTGGAGCCTGCTGGCCTTCCGGAAAGATCTGGGAAAGTGTCTCCTAAAATCACCTCTGCCTGTAAGCTGTTATTCATTGGCCCTGGTCAAAATGAATATTCCAAATATCTCAAAGCCAGCACTGTTGCTGCTTCAGTGAGAGGGAGAACGGTAAGCCTGGAGACTGCAGAGAAGTTCACCACCCTGATTTTAATGCAGCCACCTCCATGGGAAGTAATAAACACTTTTAAACAGGCAGGCTAATATTCTCTTATCACTCCAAACACACCCCCAAATGCATTTTGAGTCTCTGCTACACTGCGGTGAAAAAACAGTCATCAAAATTATGTTTTCAAAATTATGTTTAAGTGGGTACCTTTTGCAAGTCAATGAGAATTTCTTGCATAACTGAAACATGCAATTCAAGACAAAAGCTTTGCAGTACCACATCCGTTGCAGCCTGAAGCCCTCTATGCTACAGATTCCCAATAAACGTTAGCAATTATTTTTCCACATGTAATCATTATATCATCATAGGGGGGGTGAAAAAACCTGAAATTCAGGTTCTTAAGTGGGTGTGTTCTAACAGGAATTAAAGACACTTGGAGAAATTCCAAGATTATACTCCTTTAAAGTCACTTCTTCATCCCAAAGCTACTTAGGCTAATGGCAAGTACCACTCACTAACATTTATGAAATCAATATTGCCATTGTGTTCAACCCTCCAGCCACTTGCCATCCACACCACACCCGACTAGCAGTGTAGACCCAGAAGCAAGTCCTCCGCCCACCCTGGACCACTAACAAGCCAAGGAAGCCGCCACTAGCCAGGGGCAAGGCTATGAGACACACAACCCTGCTGAGGTGGCCTGGACACCTTCTGAACTTGGGGAGGCCCTGACTCACACCCTGTCACATGGCGCGGGAGGAGGCTGAAGAGCCACCGTTGCCAGGTGTTCAGGCTCCGCACGACGGTTTATTTGCCTTGCAAAGTGACCCGAGCGCTCTAGTGCTACTGGGGGAAGGCCAGCAACCTCCAGGCCTCTCCTCCCTCACACGCCCACACCCGCCCTGTCACCGGTCCTCCTCACCTGAGTGGGCAGCAGGAGTTCCCCTTCTTCTGCTTGCCACAGCTCCACCACGTTCGGCAAGGGCTCAAATGCTGCACGGACACCAAAAAGCACACCGCGTTTGTAATGCACGGAAAAGAAACGCTTCCTGTTTCCTCGCCCGTCCCTCGTGCCACCCGCCTGCCCCAAACAAGTCTCCCTCTCCCCTCGCAGGGCAGGCCACCCGAGAGGTGAGCCTAGGATGCAAATACAATGCCCAGCCGGCGACCCCGGGGTCCAGAAGGTAAGGGCGTGCGGGCTTGGTCAAGACCAGGGATGAGGCCGCCGCACCAGACACGGCGACCCCCGAGCCACCCGGCTGGGGGAAACAAAGCTGCAGGAAGCCGGGCGCGGCGAGGCACCCGCGCGCCACACAAAGCGGGGGATGCGCCCGGGGCGCAGGGGCCCGCGCACAAAGGCTCCGGGGCGCGCGCGGCTAGCGGTCCCTGAGCCCTGCGATGCCGGCTCCTGGTCCGGCCTAGAGCCGCCGAGAGGACGCTGCGGTCGCAGGGCTGCAGCAGCCCGTCTTCCCCAGCCGCCCGAGTCCCCTTCCTCCGCGAACCCTCACAGATTTCAACAGTTCCCTAAAAGAAAGGGGGGGCGGGGCGGCGGGGACAGCCAGCCCCGACGACGGGCTGACCTTGTCCCTGAGCCCCTCCCGGACGGCAGCAGGACAGCAGGACCTGGAAGACGCCCAGCAGAAGGTTCACGGCAGCGGCCGTGCGGCGGTAGGCGCCGGACTGCGGGCGCCGGAGCCCCGCCATGCTGGTGCTCGCCGCGCTCGCTCGCAGCGATCTCGTTCTCTGGCTTGCTGGCGCCGCGGCCGCCTAGCCGCGCCCCGGGCCCGCCCCCGCGCCCTGGCCCCGCCCCGCCTCCGGCCCCGCCCCGCTGTTGGGCCCGCCCCCGCAGCTGTTGGACTGCTGCTCAGCGCCGGCGCGCCGCTTGCTCCCGAGCGCGTGTGCTCCGCAGATAGAAGGGGATGGAACGCGGCGGGGAGCGGAGGGACGAGGACAATGCGAACGCTAACAGCGCGCAGCACGTGCCCGAGGGCCCCCAGAAGTTTGACTCTGGGGGCTGGGACTCGCAGCCTACGGGGAGAGGGTGTTCTGGTGAATTTTCATAAGGTTCTCTTTGTTGATGACACCAGGGTCACGATGGGGGCAGTAACCCCGGGGGAGGGGTCCTGGAATGAATCGTAACCCAGTGCCTGGCCTTGAACAGGATATTAGTGGAAATATTGCTGTGGTTGTAAGGAAACGCGAGTGCAGCCACACGGCTACTGCCAGTTATGCAGCGAGGATATCCGGTGGCTGCGAGGTCTATAATTTAGAATAAAAAGCTCTCCAACACCCGAGAGGCTGACCTCAGCGCCGCGTGGCTGTAATGCGCTCAGCGGCCTCTGTGGAGACTGTCCAAGCCGTGACAGGTGGGAGAGCTTAGGTTAGACCTTCAAGAACCCTGCAGATTTACCTGCAGAATCAGACTGCAAAAGTGAGCCAGCCACTTACTAAACGTAGTTGAAGGAGGGCACGATCGCGTGCCCGTTTCCAACACTAATAAGTAGTGTAAGTCATACTTGGAAATGTATTTTCTGCCTGTGTTTTTTAAGTTGATTTGCTGTGTGCAGCAAAGGTAGCTCGTATGAAAGTCGGAGAGTGTGAGCTGCAGGAAGTGATGGTGTACACGTCTGCTTACATTGATCTTCTGTTTAATTGTTTCTGGAGCCTTCCAGTCTAGACTATGGAAAAACATGGTCACATAGCATGTCAGATGCTGGACAAGGACAATATGAATGATGGATGCTCTTTTCATAATACGAGACTGTGAACCCAATCTCGTTGTCTGGATGTAACTCTAAATGAGGTTAAACTACCTGATTTCTTTGCCATACTTAACACTTGATAAAAGCAAATGTCCACATGAAAATGTCACTTTGCTTTGCCGGACTTGAGCAGCTCCAATTATTTCTTTTCTTTTCTAGATTGCCTGGGTATATCTCTAGAATACTAAGAAAACAAGCAAATATTGACAGGTTTAATTTAAAATTTATGATGCAAAACTCCACTGATTTTTAAATTATTTTACCTTTTTACTAATAAAGTCCCATACTAAAAAGTACCACACTATCAATGAGAAAATTACTTAAAAGAATGAGAAATATTGCCATAGGCCATATTTGAGTCTGCTCTCATTTATTCTTCTACCAAAAGGTTTTCCAAGGCAGCCTGCTACTTTCACGTTGAGCTCTTTACAAAGTGGGTGATTGACCGTTGTTCACCAAGCCAGAAGCATGTATCTGCAGTACCATGAGGCTGGAGAAGGATCCAGGATCACACAGCTGCCTTCTTAGATAAATCTGACCCACTCAGCCTTCCCTGGAGGTATGTTTCATGCTGATTCATGAGCAACAGGAAGGTATAGCCCATTAAGCAGCTTCCATGTTTTGAAGTAAAATTGTTCTCCAAAGATAAAACCTATGTATTTGTGCTGTTTCTGCTCTTCCCCGTCAATGATAGAGCCACAGACTGTTAGAGCTGAGAAACTGAGGAAAATCTTTATTCTTTTTATTTAACTTTATTGTTGTTGTTGTTGTTAAATCTATGTCATAAGCTAAAAACAAAACACAATAACAAAAAACTCTCCCTCAACTCTGCCTAGTGGCCCAAGCCACTCTGGTTTCTAGAAATGCTAAGGCAGGAGAACAGAGAGCCCTCAAGGCCACCCTGCAGGCAACAGAGTTCATACAATGACCACCTAAGCAACTTTATGAGACTTTGCCTCAAAATTAAAAAGGAAAAGAAGGCTGGGGATGTAACTCAGCGGCGCAATCCTTGCCCATTCACAAGACCCTGGCTCTAACCCTCAGCGCCACAAAACCGCAATGACAACATCGATTCTTATTTTAAAATATCCATGATGTTAACAATGTTTTTAACTTTTTTTTAAGAGTACAGATGAAAAGCAAGTCTATACACAAATTATATCTCGATACATCCTACATAAATTTGATTCAAGTGGTAAACCCAACAACCCTAATCTAGAGAAGACTGCCCATGCTAAGTCACAGGAAGTACTGTGGAGATGAGATAAGACATGCTAAACATCTGGCATTAGGTGCTCAATAAATGTTAGAAATCATACTACAATTTATTCCCATTGTGGAGGTGTGTCATACCTATAAAGTGGTAAATTTGATACTAATGCTTCAAATGCATGAATTACCTATTTATTAACATTTATCATTCAAACATTGAATAATTCCTATATATGTAGCAGCCTTCTGTTGACCTATCTATCAGTTTTAGGCCTCACCCCAATGAAACAAGACCAAGAGTTTCACTAAGCCACTGGGATCTAAGCTTCAGCTCTGACTAGAAGGAAATTCCCACAAGCAGGGTAAAAACCTATATACCTGAGATTCAACTTGCTGCCTTGACTCAAAGGCACTCTTTTTGCTACAATACTTTTTAGAATTATTTTTACATTTACTTATTGTGTATATCGTTGTGAGTGTATGTGTGGAAATTAAAGGATAACCCATGAAGTCATTCTTTCCACCATGTGGATCCCAGGATTTGAACTGTGGGCCTTCATGGTTAGAGGTAATAGCTATAACTTTACCCCATCTTACCTCCTGAAGCCTCCACGGTACACAATTATTAAGAATTCTCTGCCCTGAAAGAAGGCCCTCACTGCATGCACAAACTAAGTATGTTAGATTTCCCAGGTTCTGAATTGTTAGGAATACATTTCTTTCCTTATAAATTATCCATTCTGTAGTATTCTTTGATAGCAGTGTAAAACAAGCTAAGACATTAGGCATTTTTCTTGGTATCCTCTTCCTCCCATGCCCAACCTTTAAAGCAAGAGTCTCAGGATGTAGTGCTCTATACTCTCCATACCTTCTCTGAATGGACTCATGTAGCCCTGTGTTATCATTATCTTTAAGGATATGAGTCTCAAAGTTTTAGCACATTTGAAAGCTCCACTCTTAATCCAACTGCCTGCTTGTCATTAAAAGCTCACTGTATTAGAAGCATCTCAAACATGACGCATCTCTGATTCTTAATTCCATCTATCCAGACTTACTACTTTGAGTCTTACCTAGCTTTTGTACCACCATCGACCTAGCTCCTCGAGCCAAAAGCCAGGAGTCATGTTTAATTCTTCTTTCCTTTATACCCTTTAAATTTATCCAAAAATCATAATGTGCCCACTTCCAGAATGTTTCCCATGGCTTGCCTTTCCACCATCCCTGTTACCACCTTGCCTGCCCCCCAGTCTCTCACATGGGTGCCTATGTGTCCTTGTACTGGCCTCTCTGTTCCCGTGTTCCGTACATCACATTTGTACCAGATCCAGAATGGCCATTTAAAAACAGAGCCCCAGTTGTGCATGAAGCTCTCCAGTAGTTTTCTGCAGCAGACACAGAATTTATATTAGAGTAAAAGGGTCCTGTAAGAACTATGAGAGATCTCTCCATGCCTACCTTCTGACTGCTTAGCCTGGCCTTTCCACTAACCAGTGCTCTTCAGCTCAATGGTCTTCACGTTCTTCAAGTCCACCAGTACTAACCCCATTTTTGAGCCTTTGCATTTTTTCCTTTTAAATTTCTTTTTAATTATATTTTTTATCTTACTTTATGCCTGGCTATCCTGGAACTGGCCATTTGGACAAGCCTGGCCTCAAACTCACAGAGATCCAGGAGCCAGTTCTCCTTGCATCACGTGGAAAGCCAGGAACAATCACAGGTCATTGGGCTTGGAAGCCATCTCAACAGCCCTCACTCTCTGTTTTCTCTGCTGAAATCCCTATGTCCTGATCATCACATTGGACACTTGCAATCCATCACCTACGTAGTGCTGTTGTGTTGGCGTCTACATGGAAGGTCCAAGGCAGAGGGGCTGGAGTTAACCATGCTAAGCCCTAGTTCAAGGATGCCTAAAGCAAAGAGAGCATCTCATTCCACAGACTCACTGACTCAAGGCTAAACCACATGGCCGGGAACTATGTCCTGAAAGAGAAGTTCTTTCTAGTGTGTCATTGGAAACTCATGGTACCTACGTGACTTCATAAGAACCTGACAGAACTAGTGAGACCCTTACTTTATTTGGAAACTAAGGCTAGGAAGTGAAACAACTAACCCTTGTTGAAACTCTACCACATCTCACCATTCTGTCTCTTGACAAGAATATAAATTAGAAACCTTTTTTTTAATATCAGTTTTAATTCTACTTGATATAGGATATTTGTGGTAAATTTTTAAAAACCCTACGAAGATCCAGCTGTAGTTGTAAAGCTTATGGAATGAGCTGCAACTAACTATAAAATGGCCTATCCACATGCCATCACAGTGATAATCTGTCATATATTTCTTTTGAGTCTCCATACATCTAAGCATACAGACTTTGTCCTTCTATAGACCTTTGTGTATGCTGGCTCATGGCCTACCGAGACGGTTATCCATATAAACCTCTAAGGTAGAAAATATATTGACGTAATGAGTTTCACTTTGTGATTGTCTGCTTGGGGAATCAAAATATATAGATCCCCACACTGTATCTTTGTTTGTTTTTCTCCCTCATTGTTGCAAACAATAAACTGTCCAAGAGCAGCAAGAAAATTGAGGTAATGTCTTGGTAACGTGGTCTTGGAGAAACCATTACTTAAGATCCTACATAAACAACAATATAATACCTAGCCCTACCCTTGAAAGCAGAAATGCTACCTACTTTTTCAGCTCAGTCACCACTTACATCTTAAAGCAGTTGTTCTCAATCTTCCTAACGCTACAACCCTTTAATACAGTTCCTCATGCTGGTGACCCCCCAGCCCATAAAGTTATTTCATTGCTTCTTTGCACTGCAATTTTTGCTGCAGTTATAAATTGTAAATATCTGATATGCAGGATATCTGATATGTGACACACACACCCCCAAAGGAGTTGCAACCCACTGGTTGAGAATCACTGTCTTAAAGTATGGTAACTCAGCTGCTGCTTTGAGAAATGATGTTAGAAATGCTCATGTAGCATTCATGATGTACAAAGCCCTGCCCTAAATACTCTGCATGTAAGTCATTCCATCCCTCCAATAACCCCATAGAATACAGGCACTACTGTTCCTCCTGTTTTATACATGGGGAAATAGAGACACAGTTTCTTAGTCCGTTAAGGCTTTTCTATCAAAATACTCTAGACTGGGTGGCTTGAAAATGACACAAACTGGTTCCCCACAATTTTAAAAGAAGGAACCTAAGGTTAACATAGATCCAGTGTCTGCTGAAGGCCCACCTCCTAATTCTATCTATTCGATATGTCTTCTCATCACAGGAGTGGCAAGAAGTTCTCTGAGGTCTTTTGACAAAGCACCAATCTCATTCATGAGGGTTCCACCTTTGTGCTAGTGACTTTTCTCACCCCTGGGACAGTATGACAGGGTGACAGAAACCACCTGAAGCTAGGCTTCACCTAAAAGTTCTATCACCTCCCAAAACCACAGCACCAGCTGGGACAACACAGGAGCCTGTGGGGGCATTTCATCTTCAAATCATAACAACCCTCATGACCTGGCCACTTTTCAAAGGTGCCACCTCCTAATACTACCACAAGTGAAGTAACATTTGGCTCATAGAACACAGAGAAGCAAGGTGCCATTGCTCAGTCATGAGTCAGTGAAAGCAAAACTGGAATTAAAAACAAGTTCTTAATCTATACTTTGGGGCATTGGACAATACTTATTAACATCCTCAAGTGAACAGGTAGTTGAACTCATGCTGACCACTGCTGTAACAATGATCATTTGAATATATGTGACCAGATGGAGCCGGATTGTAGCTTAGTGGTTGAGCACTTGCTTTGACATGCTCGAGGCTCTGGGTTCAAACCTAAGAACAACATCAACAACAACCAAAAGCATGTAATTGGAAATACTGGCAAAAGTCACAATGGGACCAGAAATGTGGAACACTTTTTAAGAAAATGTCAAAACCACAGAGACCCTTTCTGGTTATTGAATGTTCCATGATTCCAGAAGCAACATTATACTGAGCAACAGAGATGGGGATGGGGGTCTTCTTTCCAGTTAACTGAGGTAAGTAACCATGTTGTACTGTATGAGTTAAGTCCTGTAACTCAGCTATTGTAGGAGCTCCCCAAACTCGCTTTATACTAGCTTCCAGAGCGAAATGACCATCTATCTGACTTATCCATCTGAGTAACCTCCCTGTGATACGCTTTACAGCCTATAAGACACTTCACCCACAACGCCTTTTTTAAAAGTCATAAAATGATACATCCTCTAAAGTCCTTTCCACTTCTAGCTTTGAGTGGTTTTCTGCCCTAACCTGAGAGCTTGAAAAGCAGAAACCTGAACTTTTAAAATTCATCCATTTTTACCGCTTCAGAAGTTACCATGTAGAGCAACTTCACAGCTTCCTGGATTGGCGTGCCTTCAAATTACAGTCATGTTAGGCTTGGCACATAAAGTTCAAATAACAACCTGCTGGTTCAGCACTCAGTGGTCACACAGTTTGAAGGAGATGTGATAAAGGGGGTCTGTTTCCCGCCCCCATATAACTGGCTAGCCCATCTAGCATCAATTGGCAAAGTTAAAAAATATATAAAGGAGGGAAGGGGCAGGAGACTCCTGAATAAGACAAGCCCGAGCATCTGGATGGACAATACAGGAGAGAGATGGCTCAAAAAAATGTGTCACCAAGTCAACTTCAATGCCAGGCTGGCAGAAACTATGGCCTTCACAGATGCCCGCCTCAGTTCTTCCATTTGTCACAGGTTTAAGTCAGAGTCACCTTCACCAGGATAAGGCCCTCTTACTCTGCCTCCAAAGGCCATATACAACTGCCCACTGACTGAGAAAGGAGCACCTTAAGTAAGGATTCATCCGGCCATCTTTCTCTTTTCAGAGCTAACAAGAACAGGAATTGCCAAGCACACTAGCTACAGCAGGTTATGAAAGGATCATTTCATCCCAGAAGTTTGAGACCAATCTAGGCATCAGGGCAGCTCCCCATCTCTATATAAACAAACAAACAAATGTAAAAACAGGTTGGGCATGTAGTATATATATTTTATATAAAACAAAACACCACCAAATGCCCTGCCAATGAAAGAACCAAATGCTCACCTAGGCAGATCAAGAGAACCTCCCTCTGAGCCAGGATTCAAACCCAGGCAACCTAGCCTCTGACTCTAATATGCCAGAGCATTTCGCTAAAACAGGCTAAATTCAGTATGTTTCTCTCTCTCTCTCTCTCTCTCTCTCTCTCTCTCTCTCTCTCTCTCTCTCTTTCTCTCTCTCTCTCTTCCTCCTCCCTCCCCCCTTCTTGTCAAGAAAATAAAAGTGTGCCCTTATTGATGTGACTGAATTGCCCATTCAGTTACTGAGAAGGACACCCTCACAGGAGGACAGAATATAACATCTGACTCCACACCCTTTGGAGACACATAGCCCTCGATGCTTCCATCAGAACAGAAGCTTCTGATCATGATTAGTGAGGGCCTTCACCTGCACAAAAAACTAATTCCATGTGACTCAATCCTCTCAGCTTGGCTGCCCATTGCTGCTGTGGGAAGAACACTATAGCCAAACGAGACATGCAGAGACATAACCTGAGGCAACTCCACACCTACAGTAGCCCGGAGAGAACAGTAGGAAGCGTCACAAGCTGGAGCCCAGCTCTTAAGAGAGTCCTTGAGACAGTGGGTCGGAGCCAAAGAGCAGAATCACAAACAGCTGGAGTGGGAGCGTCAGCCCATGGCTGCTGGGCTGCTGAGGAGGGCTGTGAGGGACAGCATCACATAGCTGCATTCCTGAGTCGTTTGCATGTCCAGAAAGCAGTGGGAAATCCAGGACGTGGGAGAAAGAACACTGTCTAGGGCTCAGGGAACTTTGGTTCCCATTCCACTGGCTCCAGGCACTCCCCCCCCCCCTTCTCCTCCATAGGGCTCTCATTCTGTGTGAACACTTTAAGCTGGAAGTGGTGTACTGGGGTTGAAACCTGAAGGGTGGATAAATAGCCAAGAAACATTGGCAATTATCAGTGGATAAGGAAACATGTATGCAGATTACAGCAGTAACAATATGACCAAATAGCAATTAAAGGTCCAACTTCCCTCCTTCTGAGTCTTCCCAATAGATATGATGGAATGACTTACCCCACCCAGCCTGAAATTTTTACTATATATTAAAGATTATCTGAGTCCTGAATTATTCTTAAAGATTTACCTCTGTGTGTGTGTGTGTGTGTGTGTGTGTGAGAGAGAGAGAGAGAGAGAGAGAACTTAGTTGTCAGGTACACATGTGGAGACCACAGGCAGCTTTTGGGGAGTCAGTTCTTCCCATTATTATTTTAAAAGATTTATTTATTTATTTTATGTATATGGGTACACCATCGCTGTCTTCAGACACACCAGAAGAGGGCATCGGATCCTATTACAGATGGTTGTGAGACATCATGTGATTTGCTGGGAGTTGAACTCAGGACCTCAGGAAAAGAGCAGCCAGTGCGCTTAACCACTGAGCCATCTCTCCAGCCCTCTTCCCATTATTATTATTGTCGTTGTTGTTATTGTTATATTGCTATTACTTCATTATTATTAATTACTATTATTATTTTGAGGTAAAGTCTCTTGTGAGGTGTCTGTCTCTGTGCTGATTGGCCAGCTTCAGGGTGAACCTCCTGTTTCCATCACAGGGTGCTGGGTTCACAGATGTACGCCACCCAAGTCCAGCTTTTTATGTGAGTTCTAGAGCTGAAACTCAGGTCAAGCACTTCTACCCACTGACCCATGTTCACTACCCCTGAATATTTTATTTTGATAGAGTGCCTGACTTAGAAGTGCAAATCAGGACAGCTATGTAGTATTTTATTTATTTTATTTTATTTTATTTAGTTTTGATGCTGCGGATTGAACCCCAAGGCTTAACTCATGCCAAATGTCTATAACTCCAACTCCTGCAGTGTCACTTTATATAAGTTCATAGCACCAGAAAAAATGTGAATTATTGTAAAATTTAGTATTGGAAGGATTTGAAGAACTCCACTCCTACAGTATCAAAGACATTTTGGGACAATCCCCTTCTGTCCCTGCCCGAGCTGCTGCTCCGGTCCGTGGGTCAGGGTCTAGCAAGAGAGAGAGTGGGGATGGAGGGCAAGAGACGCAAAGAATGAAGACAAGACAGAGTCTGGTCAAGTCCCGTTTATTGAAAGGAAATCATGGGTATATATAAGCATAAGCAGGGGAATGCAGCTGAAGACACTTCATCACATGCGCCTTGCAGCTGGGGACACTAAACAACAAAACAAGATATGGGAGAAAAACAAGATGTTTATCAGAGTGTGCTCAGCTGTTGTAGGCTGTTGAAAACAAGTCTCTTGTCAGGATATATGACCTGAGATGGCTGCAAAGATGATAGCCGCTTTCTGCTAGAAGTCGGCTCCCAATACCCTTCCTTGAAGAAAACTTGAATAAGAGATAAGAGCCCTAAAAATGGCATAGTGGTAGTTACTAGAAATTTGGAGTAAACAATTTAAATATATCTTGTACATTACTTATGGCAATGTTATTTATAAGATCTCAAACTGGAAAGATGCCAGGTAAAGCCCCTAAGCAGAAACAAACAACATTTTGACAGCCTCAGGGAGAAAGTATTCAATGGCCAATATATATTGTGCATGAGTATACATTTTAATACTATAAACAGGAAGAGGTAGGAGGAAGTGCTAATGAAAGAAACTTCCGACTGGAAAAATGTGAAGGAGGAAGAGGTCTGACTTTGGGCAGAATGTGGGGTTTGTGAAGGAGAAAGGAGACAGGGCTCCATCTGGGAGGGTGGCTGACAGGATCAACATGGGTGAAGGTGGTTCTTTAAATACAAACTACTACTCAGAAACTTACAGAAGCCTAAGCGGCTCTGCGTTCCTTTCCCTAACAAATGATCTAAAGATTCTCCTTAGTAGAAGGCACAGTGAGATACCTCAAGGTAAAGGCACTTACTGCCAAGCCTGAGGACCCGAGTTCAAATCCTAGGACTCACATAGTACAAGAACTGACCTCAGCAAATTGTCCTCTGACTTCCATAGGTGTGCTGTGGAAGTGTACATGGGTGGTATTTATGTTCACGCAAGTGTATGCATGCATGTACACACACATGCACTCATACTCACACCGTATCATATTTTTTTCAAGCATCAATCTTGCATACTTGACAGAGATGCACCGGAAGGCTGGGGAACGAAGTCATTGGGAAGAGAGTGAGCAAGGTGTGGAGACTTATATGGTGACTAACACAATAGAGTGTCACTCTACCTGAGACTGCAAAGCTAGTTATGGTGTTCTTTGACAATATACTAAATTGAGAGACCAGATCTTTTGGGTTCAGACTCCATCTTGGAGAACCTGACCTAAGATTGAATGAAAGTTAACTAACAGACTGGTACCTACCGCCAGTTTCCTGGTTACCCCTCAACAAGCATCAGTTTCCAGGTTATTCCCCAACAAATCTGCACCTGCAGGTTACAAGCCTGCCCTGACACCTCACCTTTCTAACAACCACCATTCAGGAGGAAAGCAGAAGTTAAGTTTATGGTCTGGCTCCCAGCACCAGCCAATTATGTTAAAGGCCATAATAGCCTCCCAATCAGATGTGTACCAGGCTAGATAACCCCTTCTTGGCTCTATAAATGCTTGCCTGAAGTTGGGCCTGCCCCCTGCCCTCCACCTTCCTGTTCTCCTGCATCAGAGACAATGGTGTGGCCCAAGCTCCAGCTTGAATAAAGAGACCCTAATGTGACTGCATTGGAATTGGCTCCTTGGTGGTCTTTTTGGAGTTCACAAAGGTTTCCTGGCACAACAAAATCAAGAGATGGTTTTATAAGCTTTTTTTGAGACAGGTTCTCATGTACCCCAGGTTTTCTCCAAGGTCACTATGTAGCCAAGGATAGCCTTAACTTCTTGATTTTCTGCCTCCATCTTCTAAGCTACACCTGGTTCAGGAGGTGCTGGGAAACAAACCCAGGGCCTTGAACACATTAGGCAAGCCTTCTTTCTTTTCAGTCCCACGGATCAAGTGCTTCACCACTGTGCTACAGACCCAGCCCTTCTTTCTTCCGATTTTCAGAATGAGTTTGTGATGTTGCCCAGACTGACCTCAGATTCCTAGGCTCAAGTAATCTTCTTGCCTCAGCCCAAACCTGACTCATTTCACAATTCTTATATTTCTAAACTTAAATAAGCAACGGTAAGATAATCTTTCTTCTAACTGAAGCTGTGCTTTTTTTCTTGACCATTTATTTAATCAGATTCTTTTTGGCAAAATTTTGGTGATATATAATTCAGACATACTTAAGTCAGTCCTATCGTCTATTAGTAAAATGTTCTAAAAACACCAAGTCAATTATGATTTGTGCAATGATTTTATAGTCTGGATATTTAAAAGCATATGGCCACTGACATTCATTCACTCAGGACCATCATCAGAGAGAGAGAGAGAGAGAGAGAGAGAGAGAGAGAGAGAGAGAGAGAGAGATATATACATATATGTATACAGGTAAAGTAAAAGCAAAAGACATTCATTACAAGGGTCCAGAACAGGACAGGTTTTAGGATTTAAATAACTCTTTCTGAACATTTCAATGTGCAAATCTCATCTTTCGAAGAACAGCATTTCATCGTTTGGCTGAGCCTTGCCATTTGGTTTCACAAGGGCTTCTGCATGACGCCTGCCTTATGCTTGTGCTTACACGCACATACACGTTCCTTGATTGTTTAGCTTCTAGAGCCAAGAGTCAGCTTCTACCTCGTGCCTCGGGGGCATCAGGTTCCAACTTACACTGTCTGAATTTTGTACACATACTGCTGTGCCTAATTAAAACGGACGCTTCCACTGAGTTTCTTCTCCCAACCTTTGAGTCTCAGATGTGTTCTCCAGCTGTTGTTAAACATCGTTGTAACACCAGGCACAGATGTCAATGTGCATACAGCTGTATTTCTAGTTTACAAAACGTAGCACATCTACCAAATACCAAGAAATCTGTTCGGTGGAGGTGGGTTTTTGTCTTTATCTTTTTTGATGACCTCAATTTATATCATTTATCCTGGGCCTATGTTTTGCGTTGCATTTATAAACACACACACACACTGAGCCTAGTGTTTTTAGGCACTTCTCCAGCTTCAAGTTTGCAAGACTTTGTGCTAATGGGGAGACAGAGTTACGCTCCGAACATTCCCTGCCCCTGATCCAGAACATGTGTTATCATCTCACGCACTGTAAATTGATTCCAAATCCCTGCCAACAGGGCACAGGCTGCATTCCAAAAAGCCAACAGTCTGGGACAGTGAATTATAAAATAGAAATAGAACGTGCCTTCCTTTTAATTTTGTGTAAACCTGAGTATGTTCATCCTACATTCCCATTTCTTACAGTTTTCCCCCGGTAAATACAAAACAGCTTCTAAAATCTATGCACCTTGAAAGATAAGGGACTAGCTTAAAAACCTGTCCTCTGTTAATGTTTAATTGCTGCTGCCTGTGCCAAGCTCTTGATGAAGGTTGGTTATCAGGAAACAGGGCGAGATGGAGGGACCATTTAAAATAATAAAGGGACTCTCACTCAACTGATGAGAGACATAAACAGTCTGACTGATCTCCCGGGAGTGGAAGTCTAGGATTTCAAATGCTGTATAAACAGTTGCAAAGTCTCTGCAATTACCCTACAAATGAATTCCTAGCACAGATGACAGATAAAAGAGTCATGCCTTCTTAGTTCCATGCTGGTCTAGATTCTCAACCTGAGTTTACAGTAATGTACTCCTGGCCTAAAGTAAATCTGTACTTCAACGAACATGGGAAAACTTGACTTCTGTTTTTCAACTACTGAGAACTGTTAAGTGGAAAAAGAAAAGAGTCATTAGTCCCTGGCACTGGGAATGTCTTGGAGATAACAGGGAAGGTGACCAAGTCTCTTCTGAAGTCCCCAGCTTCACAAGTATCTGAGCAACCCTGATTTGGCTACTATGATTACCCTTCTGCATCCCAACAAAACAGTTTCACCTGACAAGGTCTACACTGTTTCTTTGTGTGCTGAAACCCTTCATTTAAAAAATTAATTAACTTTTAAATATTCAAAAAGAATACATATTTATGGTATACAACATGTTACAAAATGTGTAGACATTATGGAATGGATACATTGATTTAATTAACATAGTCCCAGGCTTGTTTCTTATGGTTAGTAGATTTTAAAACCTACCATTGGTGTTTCTTAAATATATTTGATGCACTTGATCCAACACTTCCTCATTAGATCCTATGAAACAGATGCATATGCAAATGTGGAACCAGGGTGGTAATTAATAATTCTCAATGCTAATGCCAGAGGGTGAATTGCCAAAGCTTTATAGAAATGGGTTCTACATATTTTCAAATTAAATCACATTCCATATGTAAGCAAGTCAGAGTGATAGTGCCTTGGTTTTGTTTGCCTCAACTTTATTAGCTAGTGCCAGCTAGTAAATAAATATAACTTGTCTAGCTGCACACTGCCCCAAGCCCATTTTGAAGGTGATCTTGGATAAGAGATCATTGATCCACTGGCCTTCAGGAGGCCTGACGACCAGGACTAACTCATAGTCCACCAACAGAGTGACTTCAGACAGATCCCAAGCCTCAAGGTGCTTAGCCACAAAATGGGAAAGTTAAGATTTTAATGTACGTTTCTAGGAAGATTGCTTTGACTTTGCTAATTTCAATCCTTTAGGGAATGAAAAAAATGTTTAGCAGAAAATGAAAATATATATACATATATATATATATATATATATATATTATATATATATATATTGTGTATATATAAGATCATAAGCAGCCTTATATAGTTTTCAAAAGTGTCATGTCAAAGTAAGGGAGGCAATACAAAAGATTATAAAATAGAAGAGAACAATTAATGCAGTTTAATAGATGTTTTCATATCCTAAAGAGTCAGATTTGTACAACACTAATGACGGATCCTCCTTAGGTGGCAAGACATAAGTCTATCTAACAAAAGTCCGGCTTGAGAAATGCCCTCTTCCATTCAGACTGCAGCAGACACTGTGCCCAGCATTTGCCACGAAAGCCACTGACCAGAAACCGGTCTATTTCTGGGGAGTCTCAAGCCAGGATGTTGAATTCTCTGGAAGGAAGGAAGGAAGTCCGATGTAGCAGTGATACGGAGTGTTGAACAGCCAGCCTTTCATAGGAAGTAGAAGTGACCGTCCTCGTAGGAGAAGGTGGCTGAGGCGGTGGAAGTGCTAAGTAGGGACAGGCACAAGTTTCAGCAGCAAGACAAAGGCAGGCTTCAATAAAAAGATGTTATGTGAGCAGACATTACCCCCACAGCTCTCCGGGGCAAGAGCAGTCTCGGTAGAGCACAGCTGAGACCTTGGAACAAGAGCAGAGTGACTGGAGCTGTGTAGGGGACAGTCCTGGAGATGAGGTCAGCGAGGAACAGGTGCAGGGGTGTCAGCACCCCAGGCCACAGCAGATGCGCTGACCTTTACTCTGCAGTCATTTAAGCAGTCACGACAGGGTTTTAACATGGTGACATAATCTGCTGTACACTCATGAGGCTCCATCTGGCTGTTGTGCTACTGTTGAAGGCAGGGAGGCCATTAGCAGTCCAGTGAGGAAGTGTGTGGAGCAACCCAGACCAGAAGCTGTAGTGGCTTTTGCCAGTCATTAGCAGTGGAGGGGCTGAGAGGCAGTCAGGTTCCAGATGTGTTCTAAAAGAAGATAAAAGATTTTTCCAACAGTGTATGTGCAGCGAGATGTCTCGGAGGGGAAATGGGCTTGCCATGAAAGCCTGATGAACTGAGTTTAATACCAGGAACTCAGGTAACAGGGGACCCAGAGAATGGATTCCATACTTCTGTTCTGACCTCTGCTGAGTGCTGTGGCACACGCCCACCACACACATATCATACACAGAGACACATATCATACACACAACAGTAAATGGCAATTAAAAAAAAAAAACTTTAAAAAGTTAACAAGAGAACAAAAAGACCTGGCAGATGAGAGGTGGGGCGGCCAAGACTGACTAAGGTTGGTAGTCTGAGCAGCCTAAAGGATGGAGTCACCATCAATTAAGAGGGTAAGGAAATTAATTGTGCAACTATAGTTTTTTTAAAAAATGGCAAATTTGGCCAAATACTCACTCTGTCATTCCAATGCTCGCTCTGCTTTACAGACAAGCTTGCTCTCTTATGGGTCCCCTGTTCTTCTGCCTTCAGTCACCCCTCTCCCCTCCTTCCTCAGCCCATCTGAAGTTTGCCTATTGCTTCTATTCTACCTGTTCCAGAAAGCCCATTCTGAACAAAGCCACAGGAAAATAATTGTGATATTACCTTTAAAGATTTGTCTATAATGGCTTCTGATTTTTTTATTTTAACAAAATGATATTCAATGTTGATTTTATTTTCTCAATCATTCTTTTCATTAAGGTTTTATAGTCTTCAACTTTTAATTATTGAGAGACAGAGAGACAGAGGGGTATATGTGTGTTATGTGTTCTTGTGTGTGTGTGTGTGTGTGTGTGTGTGTGTGCTTGTACACATGATTCTGGATGAACTTGCAGGTTTGTGTATATGTATCTGTACTTGTGCATGCTGGTGTGTATGTGTGCTATGTGTTCACATGTTCCTGTACTTGTGCATGAGGAGTGTGAATGTGCACACATGTCGAAGCCAGAGGTTGACATCAGATGTCTTCCTCTGTCACTCACACTTTCACTTTATTCTAGACAGGGTCTCTCAGTGAAGCTAGAGCTCACTGACTCAGCCGGGCTGACTGGCCAGCAAACTCCGGCATCTGTCTGTCTCTGCCTCCCACGGCTGAGGATACAGATGTACACAGACATCCTCCGCTTTTACATGGGTTCTAGGGATCCACACTCGGATCCTTATCTTGCATAGCAAGCACTCTATTGATTACAGCAACTCCCCAATGCCCAGCTACTAACTCTTCACCTGTTCGTCTCCACCAGGAACCCCTGCTTAAATTAACAGACTTTCCCAGGGTCATATGGCAGGCTCTACTGTGTTCAAGCCTTGCTTTACTCACCCTGCCAGTACTTCCCTTCCTTCTGTCACCACTGGAAACTACCTAGATCATTAGCATCCCAGCATCCTCCTGAACAATGACAGCATTTCACAACTGCCACTGTTGGCTGCTTAGGCGAGCATTTCCTTTGCTCTGTGTTGTGCTGTCCCTGTGCCTAGACTTGTGCAGACATTTCAAGGCCTGCTGGTGAACACTCAGGTGAGCTGATTCTACAAAAGCGTTCCTATTACTTACAGCTACAAATCTCTCAACTCCCAGAGGAACACTCCTGAATTCAAGCATGCCAGCTTACCTCTTACAGTGCCAGAACACGAAGGACTTCTGAAATTGTGTCGTCTTCACTTGCAAGGGCCTGCTGGGTTTAGATAATTTTTCCAAGAGAGAAAAAGGCATTGAACATTGAGAAGGCAACTTATAAAAGGAAGCATTTAAACAGGGGTATGCTTTCAGTAGGAAGGTGAGTTCATGACCATCACAACAGGAGCATGGTGGCAGGCAGGCAGGGATGGTGCTGGAGCAGTACGGAGAGCTTATATCTGATCCACACTTTGCAGGTAGAGAGAGAAAGAGATAGAGACTGGGCCTGGCATGGACTTGAGAAACTTCAACACCCACCCCCAGTGACACATATCCTCCAACAAGGCCACATCTCCAACCCCTTCCCAAAGAGTTCCACAAGCTGGGGACCAAGCCTTCAAATATACAAGCCTGAGGGGACCATTCTCATTCAACCACTACAGAACCTCAATTTCCAGCCTTGTTTCTCTCCTCTGTTATGTCATCTCTCTGTGTCTCTTAGCTGATCAAATGGCTCCAAGGATAGCACCTCAAACTCTTTTTCTGACTCTAAATTCTCTTCTGGGCTTGATCTTGTAACTAACACAATGTCTCTCCCTGGGAAAGGTAGGCTCCTCAAACTCAGAATGCTCAGAATTGTTTTAATAACCCCTCCTTCCCATGACCTGATTCTCTTCTTATTTCTCCCATTTTGGCTTCTTGTATAATGTTCAAGCCCACAGTAGAAACCTGGTGACTCAGCCAGGTGGTGGTGGCACAAGCCTTTAATCCCAGCACTTGGGAGGCAGAGGCAGGCAGATTTCTGAGTTCGAGGCCAGCCTGGTCTACAGAGTGAGTTCCAGGACAGCCAGAGCTACATAGAGAAACCCTGTCTCGAAAAACCGAAAAAAAAAAAAAAAAAAAAAGAAACCTGGTGACTTTCAACTCTTTCCATTCTCTTAATTCTAATAACAAGACTGAGTTTTTTCTTCAGTATCTGGCCTTCCTCTTTCCACTCACAGAATAGCTAATGGGAACCTCCAACATCCCTCTTTACAGTCTGCCTTGATGCTGGTACCATAGATCCCTCTAAATCCAGATTGATTGTCCCTGCTTTAAAACTTTGAATGTATCCCTGGCAACCTCAGAATAAAGTCTGAAGTTGCAGCAGAGCTTCTAAGGCTTTCTACACCTATTCCAGACCATGGTTCTAGCACTGTGCTATTCCTAGTCCTCTCTGCAGTCACCTCAAACACCAGGAAAGAACTGTCTTCCCTAAACCTGCCAATTCCATATTCTTGCTGTGCTGATCTATCTACATGTAGTAACTTGCCCATTTCTTTCTGATATTCACAATACAAATCAGTCACATAGTTATGTTCTACATTAAGCTTCCCTAAACTAAACGACACACACACACACACACACACACACACACACACACACACAAAGAACAGCACAGTGATGAAACTAGATATGTAAGCATAGACTTCCTAATTGCCAAGTGGTAAGTGGCCAGGTATCTTACCTGGTAAAGCCTTCTGCACAGCTCTCAGAAGAAGTCAGTATCCTTCTAAGGCAGATTTGACTGTCCACTCGTCTGTATTGACCTAGGCAGAGTTCATTATTCACTCATCTATGTGTCCTTCAAATAGAGTTCATTCCTCTTTTGCTTCCTTTCCTTCCTCTTGTCTTTTTTTAATTTTTAGGTTTTTTTGGTGCTGGGGATGGAACCTAGGGCTTTGGTTATGTCAGGCAAATGCCCTAGCACTGAGCTGTAAGGACTCCTGTGTACAGGGGTCATATAGGGAGAGCACATGAGCATCAGTAATCTGTAAGATGGTCCTGATGTTGGCCTTACTCTTGAGATGCTTTAATGCCCTTGTTTTCATTTAGTTCTCATGAATATTTTGGCCAACATTTCTGCACAAATGGGCAAACCGGCAACAATCACTCAGAAATGTAAAATTAAATTTGCTCTGAAAAATGTAGCTTAACAGGGTCCTTTCCTTAACCATTATGCCATACTGTCTGAATCATGAAGAACCAAGGAAGAACTGTTTGACTTCATCTGGACTGATTTTTAAGATGAGACCAGATAAAGCTAAGGTGACAGAGGGATAGATGATAACAGTGGGAACTTGGAAGGTAGAAGTGAAGCCGGCAGCCACACCAGAACCTATGTTCTTCTCACACTGGTGTCTCTTATCCAGAGCCTCTTCTGGGAAACCCTGGGTGAGTTTTGTTTTAAGTAGTTTACAGACGCAACTACCAGATTTCAAAGCTAAAGTGATATAAATAACTTGGGGTGGGTTGACAGAAAACCCGTGAGAACTCCCGCAGCAACTGTGTGGGCGAAGGCAGTTCTTCACAGCAGCACGGAAATCACTTAGCAGAACGGAAGTGCAAGGCAGGATCAACCTAACCTGAGGGTAAGAGACCACAGAGGAGCAGAGAACTGGTGACTACACACATACACACACACACACACACACACACACACACACACACACACGAGGTCTGGATGTGCTCACTGTCAATATTGAAGCGAAGTTGGTGACTAAAGGGCTCCTAAGCACTGTCCTTTCAATAAAACATATAAAAAGTAGAAGGGAATCTCTGTGAGCATTAAGATAATTTGAAATAACAGCAACAACAAAAAAATGTGCTTTAACTACCAGCAGCCTACCTGCAGACAGTAAATATTTTTATAGTGTCTTTATACTGAAGACCTAAGATAGGACCTATCCTATGTTATGTATATGTTCTACCATTGAGCTATACTTTCAGATACATAGATCTATATATTATATATACATAAATACATTATATAGACATTAAACATGTGTACATGCATGTGTGTATGTGTAAATGAGTGCATATGCCCATAGAGGACAGAAGATGTTGGATCTCCTGGAGCTGGAGTCACAACTGGTTGGGAGACACTCTATGTGGAACCCAACTCAGGTCCTCTTATGAGAACAGTACTCAATCTTAACTAACTGAGCCGTGTCTGAAGTCCCATAGTATTTTTTTTTTTAGGCACAGTTTTTTTTTTTTTTTTTTTTTTTTGGTTTTTCGAGACAGCGTTTCTCTGTGTAGCCCTGGCTGTCCTGGAACTCACTCTGTAGACCAGGCTGGCCTCGAACTCAGAAATCCACCTGCCTCTGCCTCCCAAGTGCTGGGATTAAAGGCGTACGCCACCACCACCCGGCTTTAGGCACAGTTTTATGTAACTCAGGCTGATCTTAAACTCACAAGCCACAGGTCTCAGCCTTCCAAGTTGCTAGGATAGGATAACAAAAAATTACAAACACACAGGCACACACACACAAGTGAGAGAGACAGACACACACATGCACACACACACACACACACACACACACACACATATCAAGAAGGACAAGCTACAGCTAACCCATTACCAAATGTTAAGTACTGGCATTTGTAGAAAACTTATTTCAAAGCACCTAAAATGAATTATCCCCCTGCTTTTGTAAATCTCTGGTACGATTCTTGGTTTCCCTCAAAAGCAAAGGGCTACTAAGAAGAGAAATGGAGACTGTAGAACTTGGGTTTTCTCCCTCAGGACAGAATGCTGGGATGGAGCCCTTGTCCTTAGGTGTGCTAGGCAGCCATGCCACAACCAAGTGGCACTCTGAGCCTTAGAAGACAGGTTTCAGACTGGAAGTGGGAGCAGAGTCACAGGCATATATGGTGATCAATAACTATCTCTTGACTACCTCCACACAGAATTTTATTCAATAACCATATTGTTGAACAGGCGAGACAAAGGTATCCCACCTCATTTACCACCAAAAGCGTCTGGATTTAGCGTCTTGTCACTGAGATTAAAAGAACTCCCTAGCCAGGGACAGTCACACATGTCTGGAGCTCCAGGTACTCAGAAGGCTGACCCAGGCAGACAGATGGCTCAAGCTCAGGAAACTCAAAAGTAGCTTGGCCAATACCTTGATGTTTCATCTCAAACAACAATAAAACAAAAAATAAAAACCAGGAAAATGGTCCAATCGAAAGAGTGAATAGTACCAGGAGCCACTATGACCGAAAGGCTGCCTCCAGCCTCCTTTACAAGTTCATGAATCCCAATATACCTGCTCACTGCTCCATCAACTTAAAACCTAACACAAAGACATACGTTTTGAGTTTTAAAAATATATTTTTTTTAAACTTAGAGTCTCAAACTATTGATCAGGCTGGCCTTGAACTCACAGCAATCACCTGAGAGCTTTGATAAGGTATGAACCAGCACACAGAGACATAAGCTTTTAATTAACTCTTTGACAATTTCATACAGTGTACTTGAATCCTACTCACTCCCACAACTCCTCTCAGATCCACCCCTGACCCTACCCATCCAACTCTGAATCTTCTTTCTTTTAAAAAAATAAAAAAACCCTCATCAACTCCAGTTTCTACAACCCACATACTCTAGGGGTGCACTCATCCACTAGAGCATGACCTACCAAGGGCCTCACCTTTAAAAAGAATAAATGACTCTCTCCCTCCCAGCAGCCTCCAGTTGCCAATAGCTCCTCAAGTGGGGTGGGATCTGTGCCCACATCACCTCTCTGAATTGGAATCTCGTCTGGCATGAGTTTGTGGCAGTCTGGTACAGGCTGCCACACACTGTAAGAAGGTGTGTGCACTGCCCTGCTGTGTCTACAAAACACTATCTCAGCTTCTTCAGTCTCCCCACCTGCCATGCCACAAAGATCCCCACGCCTAGGGAGGGGCAAGTGTGACATGGATAATTTTTAAAAGAAAGATTTTAATATCATGCATTTCCCTCAAAAAGTACAGTCTCCTTCTGCCTTAAAATGGAAATGTTGACATGTGTTTCAGCATAGGTGATCCGTATGCTAAATTAAAAGAAATGAAAACATTATGTGATGCCATTTATGGAAGGAACTTAGTTAATTCACAGATAGAGTAGAAAGGTCATTGCCAGCAGCTGCCGAAAGCTAGTGGCTAGCTTTTCTTAATTTTAATGTTTATATATTATTTTATTATTTTATTATTTTATGTTCGAGAGGGTTTTGCTTACATGTATATATGAGTACTGCATGTGTGTCTGGTGCCCACAGAGGTCAGAAGAGGACACTAGACCTAATGGAACTGGAGTTAAGAATGTTAAGGTAGCTGTGGACTATCATGTGGGCGGTAGGAACTTGAATCCCTGTCCTCTGGAAGAGCAGCAAGTGCTATTAACTGCTAAGCCACCACTCCAGGCCCTGCCAGCGATTTTTAATGAGCACAAAAGTTTCAGCTGGAGAGGATGAGAATGTTTCTGAAGATTGGATGGTGCCAGTGAATATACTTGATGCCACTGAGCGTACCCCAGGACAGTCAAGTTGACATATTTCACATTATGCATATTTCACCATAATTTAAGACATTTAAAAAAGCATCAAGTCTTAGCTGATGACAGTTCTGATGCTGGATCAATGTACATACTTTAACACGGTGGTAACCTATGCCTGGGTTTGCAAATGGGGCACCACTCACAACACTGCATTAGCTCTTAGTAACTGTCTTTTAAAAAGCAGCTGGCAACTTGACAGTGGCTTTCTCATGTTCTACCTACAGTCTACAAGCTGCCAGCTGCAGGTAGAGATGCACCCTTTATTCTTATGACTTGAACATGAATTAAGTTCTTGATAAAATAACTTCTTAGAAGACTTAGTTTTAATATTGCTTCTCTCCCTTTCCCCATGAACAAAAGGTTTTCAATCCTGCCCATCCTTTTTTTCAAGTATGAGCTCCAAAACCGAGAAGGCTCAGGCCCTTTGTGAACACCAAAGCATCATTGCATTTCTGACTAGGAACATTTCTCTTCCCATTCCATTGTTCTATTAATGCAGAGCATTGCATCCTGCCTCAGAATCAAGTCTACTCTACAAACTGGACATTTCCTTTCATTCTTTCCCCTAGTATGGCTGCTTCTCAGGGGAGGGAAACTAAAGAGGACACTTCTGAAGCCCGAGTTCCTCTTTCTGCTTCTGTGGCTTTTACTTCCGCTGGCATCAGAAATCCCCAAGTGCTGCTAATGCTTTCTCCTCTTCCTCTCCTCGGCCTGCTTTTGTCCCCCACCCCCAACCCCAACACTTCTGGGTTCTTCCCCATCTCCTGCTTATGCTGGTTTCTCTCTGAGTCTTGTTTCCCATAGGGTGCTGGCAGGCTGTCTCTGTACCATATAGCTCTACTCTCTACTCCCAGTGTGGAGTTTTATACTCACAGTCCTGGGTGGCTAGTCCTGGTACAACTGTACAATGCAGACCTTGGTGGTGTGTGTGTGTGTGTGTGTGTGTGTGTGTGTGTGTGTGTCAGGTCCACCCTCTGGCTGATGTCATTTGTTCACTGCCACCTCTGGCTTCTCAAGGAAAAGTCCATGGGGACAACTTTAGCTCCCACTGAGGCTCTGAGTCACAGCCCATGCATTGGGTAAGCTGCCTCTGAAGACTTTACAACTGCAATCATATAGGGAATGGTGGTGCAGATTTGTAATCTCTGTATCCCAGAGCTGGAAGGAGGCAAGATTACTGTAGGTTCCAGGCCAGCCTGGGCTACAGAGCAAATATCCAGCTGGAGACACATAACAAGAGCCCATCTCCAAAAACCAAAGAAGCAAACACACTGGGGAAACAGTTCATCGCTTCAGAGGGCCTCTGCTCTTGTAGAAGATCAGAGTTCGGAACCCAGCACCCATACTGGGTGGCTCACAAGCAGCTGTAACTTCTGCCTCAGGACATCTAATGTCCTCTTCTAGCATTCCAGAGCTCCTGTGTTCACATATCCCCTACCCCCATAGTCATAATTAAAAAGGAATAAAAAATGTTAAAAATAAGCCCTCTATCATCAACAAGTGCAGTCAAAGGGCTGGAGTTGAGGTCTTGCCTACCACGCACCAGGCCCTGGGTTCCATGTTTTGTACCAGAAACAAAACCATCTTAACAAAACAAAATAAATAAATAAATAAATAAATAAATAAATAAATAAATAAAAAGCAATCTTATCTTCTACCAGCTTCAGATGCCACCTCGGGTGATTGTTCAGGTGACTCTGCCCTTTGCAGTTAGAATCATCTCTTCAGCTTTTCATTCTGGAGCTCTGGTGTGAGGAAACCTCAGCACACACATCCACATCCCAGTGTGCACAGTGGCCTGGTCATGGAAAACGGAACTTTATTTCTATACTTCATACAGAAACAATCTCCTTGTCATCAGTCTACAAAGTCACTTTTGTCAAAGAACATAAGCCTATTTTCTACATCAATTTATTTTCCATTTAAAGTCCCAGATCGGGAGACTTAACCACAGTTGTTTTTTTTCGTTTTTGCTTTTGTTTTTAAATTTCAGTTATTTTTGAGGGTCTCCCTCTTTGCTTTTCCCATGGTATGGGACAACTCTGGGGACTTGCACGATGATATCAAGGAGCATGGTGTATGATCCCCTGTCTGCTCACAGAGTCACCTGCTACAAAGATGTCCACTCTGGTCTAGCAACTCTTGGATGCTTTGGGGACAATTCTGGGTCTCAGGAATCCTTGCCATCAACACACTCTACAGTCCCCTGTCCCGGCACTCCTGCTTTGTAGCATTTGTTTAGGGATGGGGAAGTATCTTGCCTTCTGACAAGCAGTGCACAGCAGCTTACCTTAAACTCTTAGCACCCCCTGTTATAACCCCTGTGTGAATAAGTAAATTACGATGTGATTTAAAAAAAAAAAGAACAGAATTTGAATAAACAGCCATCACTGTCCAACAGATGGTAATTCAAGACTTATTTCTTTGTGATGTGATATATGAGATACCAATGTTTTAATTTTAAATATTAGAACATATGGTCTAATATTTACAGAAAGCCTCTTTCAATGTGGTTAATAATATATCACTTTTTACCTTGGTTCAGCTGGGGGTGACAGTGAAAAAACTTATTCCTTGATTGTACTTCAAGTTGTTAGCCATTCATAACAGTGTATTAGAGTCACAGGATTAAGAAAAGTATGTAATGTTATTATAATAAATGAGAAATAATAATGTCTGGAGAATGATCTCTTTCAACCAAATATAAGAGCCCCATTTTCATCATTAATAATGTTCAAAAATCCAAACTACATTATGTCTCCTTATTTTCTGTCTTAGGAGAACTGGTGAAGATTGCTGACTGTATTATGGTATGATTTATCTGTATTCAGGGCCATAAACAGATTTCCTCTAGAAAAAAGACATTAATTAAACATAATAGAGATATCTTAAATATTAAAAAAAAAAAAAAAAAACAACCTCTTAGCACCCCCAATTTCCTTCTTTCCTCATTTAGCCTCAGGGTTTCAAACAGCAAGGGAATCATCCATTCTGGTCAGGGACTAGTGTTTTGGACTAGTATGATCTTGTCAACTTGACCCACCTGGGAAGAAGGAACAACTTCTCTTTCCTTCTGTCTGGAAGCACTGCCTCCATCAGACTGGCCTATGGGCATTCAGTGTGGCACTGTCTTGATTTATGATTGATGTGGGAGGGTCCAACCCACTATGGGCAGTACCATCCTTAGGCAGGTAGTGCTGGGTTGTATAAGAAAGCTGGCTGGGCACGAGAAGGAGTAAGCAACCAAGCAGCCTTCCTCCTTCTGTGGTTTCTGCCTCAGCTTCTGCCTTGACTTCCCTTGAGAGGCATTTTTTCAGTCATGGCATTTGTCACAATGAAGAAAACTATGTGGACTGAGTCCTCTCCTTGTCTTTGTTTTTAAAATACACTTTAAAAAATTTTATGTGTGCCACATGCATGCAGTGCTCAGAGAGGTTGGAAGAGAGCACTGGATCCTCGGGAGCAAGAGGTTCAGACAGTTTCAGCTGCCAGTTAGGAGCTGGGAACCAAACCCGGGTCCTCTACGAGACCACCAAGTGCTCTGATCTACTGCGTCCTTTCTTCAACCCCTCCCCATTGTCCTTAAATAAATACCTTAGCTGCCTCTGATGAGCACTGACTGCCTTCTCTAAAGCTGACTTGAGAACAAATCCAGGCACCTCTGCTTTCCTCCAGCACTGCGCAGGGCACACCTGAACAGTGAGAGCGGGGATCTGACTGCAGGCCATGCAGTGAGTGGGAGTTTTTGAACACAAGGGTGAATGTGATATTACAAATGACCTTGAGGCATTTGACTAAGGAAAATCCCCCTTCTGAGCAACATAATTACCAAGTCTTTATAGAAATCTGTACATATAAGCCACTGTATTTCTCTGGGACTAGGTCAAGAGTTACAAAGACTTGTTTTCAAGAAAAAATTAGCATTTAACTTTACAGATTATAATCCTCCAACTGAAAGAAAGGAAGGAAGGAAAGAAGAATGGAAGGGAAGAAGAGAAGGAGGGAGGGAGGGAGGGAGTAAGGAAAGGAAAGGAAGGAAGGAAGGAAGGAAGGAAGGAAGGAAAAAAAATAAAAAGAATCCTCACATGGCACTGGATCCCCAGTCAGGCTCAAGTCTGGGGCTTGCTTTCCAATTTTTATGACCAAGAAAGAGAAGCAGAAGTTAATTACCAACATTGACAGGAAATACATAACTTTGTTTTAGTTTGGGTTTTGGTTTGATCTGGATTTTGCTGAGTGAGACCACAATCACCTGTTTCCATTCTGACTATTACTGCTGACTCTGTCTTTCTAGGCAACTTTTAAAGATGCCCAGGACTCTGGCTGTGACAGCACTGGGCATCTCATTCACTGGCTGACTCCTAGCTCTCTGAAGAGAAATTTGCTTTGGACATATAAATGTATATTCATATGTGAACTTAGTTCATATAAGCTTCACATGCACTGTCTGTTTGGACTCATCACAGAACCAAAAGTGGTAGCTTGTTTTTTTTTTTTTTTTAAATAAATAAATAAAAAGGATTTAAAAATACTAGCAATAGCTGACATTTACAGAGTGAGGAGTACTGTGCCAAGGACTCACTCTGTGAGGAACTCCCCGATAGTTCTTTGGAAATGTGCAAGATACTGTGACCGGCAGGTCGGGGAACACCTTACTCTGCAAGTGTACGTGTGCACATCAGTTCCTAGCATAACTTTTAGTACTGCCTCTCAGAAACAGACTCAAATACTTACACAAACCAACCAAAGGAAGGACCACCGCATGGACCAGTGGGAAAGGGAGGAGTTGTGAGGACTGCATATCTACCACAATCATATGTTACAGGTGATGAAAATTGTCCTGTGACCTTTTACAGCCCAGAGGTTGCTCTGTCCGGGACAGGGAAAGTAGGACCTTGGAAATGTTGGCTTTCAGCAGAAATTCTCAGGGAACAGAGAAAAGATAACAATCAGTAGTGGAACACTTTTCTAGTGGGCACCAGGCTCTGCACTCCGTCTCCAGCATCGCCAAGGACAGACAGACAGACAGACAAAGACAAAGCCTCAAGCACTAAAGAAAATGACCTCACAAAACAATCGTGAAACATTGACACAAATGACTTTTACACGTTTTTCTTCTTATTTTTTCTTCCAAAAGTTAAATGATGCTTTTATTCAACTGTACAAAAAGTTAACACCATCATCGAAATTACTGCAAGCCAGAAGTGCACGGTCTGCCTCTGTCAGCCAGCTCATCACCTTCCTGACCTCCACAGGAAGTCTCTGCCGTTGTGCGAGGAACTGTTCAGTCTTTCTGCACCTCCTCCCTGCCCTGCTCTAAGCTCTCCTCACTTCTTACCCAGATTATTACAATAAATGTAACTACTATCCTCTCCTAACCTTGTCCCCCCAGCTCCATACCAGAAACTTCCTGTGACTTTTACCTTAGGTGTCCCTCAAAGGTCAGTATGTGCAGGGCTGGTACCAAGGCAGACCTGATTGGTAAGTAGAGCAACTATGATGGGGTGCGACCTGGTGGAGCTTCTGTAGGTCATCGAAAGTGTATTCTTAAAGGGGACTGTGGGACTGCGGGCCCACCCTTGTCCTCTCACTCAGTCCTGGCAATGGGGTGTGTGACGTTGCTCTGTCATGTGCTCTTACCATAATGTGCTGCCCTCCCACAGGAGCAAAGTTAAGAGTGTCACTCATCCACAGACTTAAACCTCTAACACTGTGAACTGGCTTTGAACTCACATTTGAATACAGCTGAGGAGAACCCTGAACTTCTGATCCTCCTGTCTCACCTACCCAAGTCCCGGGATTACAGATACATGAGACCACACCCAGTTTGTAGAGTGCTAAAGACTGAATCCAGAGCATCATGGGTGGTAGGCAGGCACTGAGCTGCATCCCTATCACATAAAATATTTGTTAATAAAGGTAGACGGTTTACAAAGTTTAGTGACAACTATTCTGTATCACAGAGTGACTTAAAAGTACAAACCTGAAAATGTTAATCCTTTTACTTAAATAACCCTTCTGTGTATGTATGTCTCTGTGCTCCTCTCCCTCTCTCTCTTCCCCTCCCTCCCCTGCCTCTCTCCCTCCCCCATTCTCTCTCACCTCTCCCCCAAGACAGGTTTCATATAGCACAGGCTGATCTCCCCAAAGTAGCTATACAGCTGAAAATGACCTTGATCCTTTGGTCTTCCTATGTCCATGTCCCTGGTGCTGATATTTCAGGCACATATCATCATGCCCAGCTCTTTTTGGTAATAGGAACTGAACCTGGGTCTTCATATATGCAAAGAAGTCAAGCACTCTATCAATCAAATCCCCAGGCCCAGATCATGGACTTTGTCTTATCTCCAAAGACAAAAACCTATTAAAGTTCCCACACATTTTGAGAGATGTACCACTCTAGTCCTCCCTTGGCATGGGGCTCTGACTTTCTTATTCTGCCATAGCCAGTTTTGTTTTTTTCCCCATGACAGTCTTCACACATGCTCATCTCATGTCTGTATTAGGTTTCAAGTTAAATGCCCCCAACTGCCACTCCAATCCACAGTCCTCAAGTAAACCTTTCTAGGATCCTGCATTTGGTGCCATGGCACCTATTACAATTGCTACTTAGGGTATTTGTTCAGTGTCTTTCAAAGTAAACCATACTCTTTATGAGAACTTGGTTGTCAATACATGCTCACTGAACAAAAGAATGAATGGGAGAACCAGCTTTCTCCCCACACTTACATCTTAAATCAGGAAATCGAGAGGTCCTCAGACGACCTCCTCACCGGATCTTGATCTACAGCTTTTCCAGCACTACCAGCCCTGTGCCAGAGAACCACCTCAGCCTTTACTCCCAACTTTATTTGAAGCTAATGAATAATAATTATAATTACAAAGAATAATGTGATTATTTTGTGAGTATCTTGCTTTTAAAAAAATCAACCCTGATCCATAGAGTCATTGCACAGGACAAATGATTTTCTCTTCTTGCAGGGCTAGAGATTGAGTCCAGGACCTCACACATGCTGGTCAAGCATCCCACTGCTAAGCTACAGCCCCTGCCCACACATAGGAGTTCTTACATCTTAGGTCTTGAGCTGTTCAGCTTTCAACCCGTCCGAATAAGGGTTCTGCTGGCTTGATTCCGTTTCAGAATCTGCTGTGGAACAGTTACCAAACATGGGCAGAGAAGTCTCCGAGCAGGGGAAGGGGAGGGAGGACAGAGCCTCAGCTCCCAGTTATATAACCACAGAGGAGCATGCAGAGGCACAAAGCTCTGCCGCCCTTAAAAATAGTAAACTCTGAAGATGTCTAAAGAGCACATAGTAAGTGCATCTTACTTGCTGGGTAATAGCTGGACTATAAGATTCTAGATATCAACACAATGTGATAGGTTTACATGGTTGCTACTTTAAATAACTTTAGACCCTTGATGACCTCATCAAGAAATGGATGTGCTGTAGTTTTCAGAAACAGTGTAATAAATACCATTTCTCTTTCACTGACAATGAGTCACAAATGCTGACCTACAAATGCTGACCTACAGACTGTCCCCAAACAAGACGCATTCCAATAGTTCATTTCCAAGTCTGTTGTTAGGAGCTGGGAACATAGTTTCCCATAGAAACAATTTTAGACGTGGTGGCTTTGATTGCCAGATATGGCCAAAGGAGCCCATAAGTAATTTTATGAAGGTAACACAGTGAACTTTATGAATTTTATGAAGGTAGAACAATGCTTTTCTGTAAGAAAATTGTTTTCAACTTCCAAGTTCCAATTTCTGGAACCCTCTTCTATTGGCCTGAATTCCAAGAGGAGTGCTGAGGTTGTCAGGAGTATAGGGAGCCTGGGTAGAGTTTGGCCCTGAGGACAGCCATGACAGTCACTCCAGCTATAGTATTTTTTTTTTTTTTTTTTTTACTGGTGGGAATTTCTTTTTCTCTGGCAAGAATCTGCTGTGTGACTATTCTCTGCTGAGCACATTCTCTGTGCTAGAGAACAGTGTCCACATTATTTTGTCTAACTCTGCAAAGACTCTCAACATCTCCTAAAACATTTTTACAAGCCTTTAAAGGGGGAACATGAAGGCTTGGGAGTGTTAAGTAATTTACCTAAACTCACACTTAGAGCTAGGACTGAGATCTACCCGACTTCTACTCCAGCTCTACTTGTTTCAGGCCTGAGGACCATGTTCCAGGGAGTAGTGGAGCATTTCCAACTGCTCACTGTGTAATTCTCTGTTCAATAGCTCTCATCATACCAGCAATTGAGCAGCTGATTCAAGACCACAGAGGCCCTCTATACAGACAATGCAAGGATAAGGTTCTAGAAATCTAATGGCTACGAGACATTCCAACAGGAACAGGGAAAGCCAATTTAAGGATGACTACTACCAGGTGGCAGCTTCAGGCAGGTCATGTGAGCATGCGCTACTGTAGAGGTTCCCTCGGAGGATACTGGACTGGAGTAAATTAAATGGGTGACCTTCAAAGGCCTGACTGCAGAGGGCTCAGGAAGCAACACTGGTCTACTAACAATGCCCTAGGAAGAGTCAGAACTAATCTAACTGCTCAGCACTGCAGAGAATGCAGACAGGGGAAAGCTGGGATCAGAAGGAGCAAGCGCCTCTGGAATTTCTCCTTTCAAATAACTTGTCCACGGGGTGGGGGTGGGGGAATCTCTCCTCGTCATGTAACCCTATCAGTAATTTTCTGCAGCCTCTCCTGCCGATAGACTAGTAGTTATAACCATGCATATATTTGTTTTCCTTGTATTAAAATACACTATATGGCCTGAAGACATTTTGAGCAATAATAACTTACTTTATGTGTATCTATTTTGTTATTTAAGATTATTACACTTGTTTAAAAGGTGTAGCTTCTACGATAGGTTCTGGTGAGGATGTGGGGAAAGGGGAACACTTACTCACTTTGGTAGAATTGCAAACTGATGGAGACACTCTGGAAGTCAGTGTGGAAAATTCTTAAAAACCTAAGCTAAGTCTACCACATGACCCAGCTCTATCACCCCTTATCATATGCCCAATGGCCTCAACATCCACCTGTATGGACACCTCTCAGCTGGGTCACTGCTGATCTGTTCACAATAGCTACGAAACAGAAATAACCTAAATGTTCTTCAGTTGGTAATGAAAATAGGGCACATATACACTATGAAACACTATTCGGCTAAAAGAAAAATGAAATCTTGAAAACTTCAGGTAAATGGATGGACCCAGTAACTGTCACATTGGATGAGGAAACCTAGATCTAGAAAGACCAACAATACAGGCTTTCTCTTCTGGGCTCCCAGCTCCAAATCCTCAGATGTGAGTGTACAACACAGAGTAACTACAGAAACCAGGGAAGACTAAAGGAGTTGTTGGGATGGTGGGTTTGGGAGATAAAAAGCAGGTTATATGAAGGGGAAATGGGGAATTGGAGGGGAGTTTAACTGGGAGTGGGATTCAGACAATACAGAGGAAGAGGAGGAGAAGGATAAACAACACTAAGGGTGTCTGAAAACCCCACAGGGATTGTACTATTTTATATTTGCCTAAAGTTACTATATTCATAATTATATCCATATTTATATGGAGAGGGACATATATATATATATGTGTGTGTGTGTGTGTGTGTGTGTGTGTGTGTGTGTAAAATATGTATGGACACAATAATTTTTAAAAATAGTGCATTAAATTTAAGAAAGAGATGAGACATGGAAGGGGGTGAAGAGGGGAAAAACATATACTAAACATATAAAATTTAAAAATAAATGCAATAAAACTAAAGGTTATGGCTTTTCTAAATAAGTATCAAGTTCCTGGGGTCCAGAACAGGGAGTAGCTTCCAAAGATGCACTCACTTAGAGCTGGTGCTGCAGCTGGAGATCCAGACCCTTAAAACGGGTCTAGCCTTGTGAGTTTTGTTCCCACCCAACAAGGCTGTAACAAGCTCTCTGTGGCTTCCTTCATACTTTAACCTTAAAAAATACCATTTGTGCATATACATGTGTGGGTACATACATGCCTAAGTGTACATGCCAGGACAACTTTCAGGAGTTGGTTCTCTCCTTCTACCTTGGGAATCCTAGGGATCACACTCAGGTCAGCAGGTTTGGAAAGACGTGATTGAGCCATCTCCAAGGCCCTTTATACTTTGTTACACTAACTATTATTCTCCTGATGTAATTGTCCTCTCTGAGGCTTACCTAGGCCTAGTCCTGGAAGCTTCTAGAGTCCTAGCAATCTTACTAGGCCTAGAATGTTTTCAGCCTCTGAGACTTACTGCTGAATAAGCTCACACTTTCTAGTTCTTTCTCAACTGTGGCTGGCTGGTTCAGTTCAGTTGTTCTGGCTCAAAATCCTCTCCAAGCTGGCTGATTCAAATGGGCTTCTTTCTCAGCCTCTGACTGATTGCTCTGCTTGGTCTCACACTAACTTTGGCAATCTGTTCTATTCTTCTGGCTCCTTCTCATTCTTCGGCTCATTCCGTCTTTACCTGTTTAGCTTGTTCTCTCTTCAACCTCTTCCGTATAACTGTCCAGGTAAAACTGCCTCCTCTCTCCCTCTGCACTGCTCCCTCTTATGTCATGTTGCCTCTCTATTCTCTCTCTTCTTCTGAGAGTCGGGCGTATTCTGTTCTGTCAAATCTTTCTCTGATTCGTCACTTTGTCTGCCATTCCATTAGCTGTGACTTTCACACATGGGTGCTTCATTCTACAAACTAACTTTACCTTTGTTGTTTGAGATTAAAGGTGTGTACTAAGGGCATGTTTGTGTTCCAGCCAGTAAAGGTATGTGCTAAGGGCTGATCCAGACCACAACTAGACCAGGTTTGTTTTTCAGTAAATAACACAACCTCGGGGTTAACAGTGTGGTCTTATATCCTGCCACAATACTTCATACTACCTTTGAACCTGCTCATTTATGTTTGTGTCACGAGTATCTAAACCAAGTTTACAAAGATGAGCCAGTAAATGCCAAACATTCTGAATAGTGGAGAAAAGCATCAAATACATGTGGGTAACATGTGCAAGCAATGTCCTGAACAACTTCACTGATCCTTAAAGTAACAGGACAATAAGAGAAGGGATGACATTTTTCTTATTTGAAAAATTAAGTTTAATGAAACAATGTGGAGATGTGTCAAGAAAAAAAAAAATCAGGCAACACAGGAGTCAGATACTGGGAAGAGACACTGGAGCATCCTGCTAGCACCCAGCAGGTCTGTCATCAGCAATAGTGGAGTCTGGTCTAGAATGGAAAGTGGGGTGAAAATGATGGTGGTGAGATTGTGAAGTCCAGCTGTGCAGGAAGGGCTCAAATTAAAGCAAAACACAAAATACTAACAGGGCAAATCAAGTAAAGTGTCGTAGAGTGAGGAAGAGGCCTAGTGGCAACCATTTGACACAGCTGAAAAGACTGAAGGGGAAAACTGCCTCAACAGTCACAGCTGCCTGATAGTCTGCCGGAATCAGGCCAGTTATAACTCACAGTACAACTGCTGATAGCAGTGGTGAGAGGCCATTTGAGGCTGCAGATTAGCATGTAACCCTTTCAAGTCAAATACTGGGGGAGGTGCTGCGAGCCTACAGGGATGAAAAGGATGAAAATCAACATGGCCTTGGGGAGCTTCTGCCGAGTAGTGCGAAAGCCATGTCTCTTCAGATTATATTTGGTTCTAATGTTCTAGTCTTATTTCTTTCATTTTTTAAAGGTTTATTTATTTATTTTATATGAGTACACCGTAGCTGTCTTCAGACATACCAGAAGAGGGCATCGGATCCCATTATGGATGGTTGTGAGCCACCATGTGGTTGCTGGGAATTGAACTCAGGACCTCTGGAAGAGCAGCCAATGCTCTTAACTGCTGAGCCATCTCTCCAGCCCCTAGTCTTATTTCTAAGAGGATTTTATAATACACTTAACACTGCGGCTTATGATCGCTGTCACTGCTGATGCCCATCTGCTGGAAAAGCTGAAGCACCTCCTCAAACACTTGATCATGGTTAAGCAAAAGAACTGTGATATCTAGACACTGTATTCCCTCAAGTCAGACTGCATGAAATATTGACACAGTTCCAAAAAGGAGGCTCCTCTTCTGGATTCATTAAGAAAAACACTACTATTATTTTATATGCCTTTTTTTGTTTGTTAAAAAATGAAATAGGCCATTTTAATCCCTGTATATGCAAATTGACTTTATTGAAGTATTTGCAAAGGCAGAATATTTTGTTCCAGTTGACCTAAGAATTAAACCAATAGCCGTAATGGAAACTCACTGAGCAAGGTCAAACAAGTCAGATGTGTGTCTCCAGAGCTCACCCAGCCTTGGAAACAAACACAGGCAAAAGGCAGGTTATTTAAACAATGCTAACAACCACAACTGAACCAAAAAATGTACATCTGTTGATTTAAACGACTTAAAAGTTCCCATAGCTACTTTTCAAAATGTTATGAGAAACATGATGCTTTCCAAGTCCAGGCTTCCAGAGTAACTCAGGCTTCTGCATCAAATGCAGTCTCCACGGTGGGAAGAGGTGACTTGAGAGTGTTTTCAGAAAGTACTTGGGCTTTAAATTTCGAGCACCAATCTTCAGCCTAGTGACCATGGAAAATTGTATGTTTACTTTTCCAGTAATGAAACCTAACTAAATGCAAAATTGTCCACAATTCTGTTTTGATAAGAGTCCCAGCTGACTTTAAAAAAAAATCTTTTAAATAAACAAAACAATTTCTTAGAGATCAACTACTTGTAGATGGCTTTTCTGTGGAGATGTTCAAGGCCTGAAGTCATGCCCTTCTTCTCTATAAACCTCCACTCTGCCCTGCCTGACTCCTGCTCCTTTTAGAAGATTAATTCTTCATGAGTAGGAACTTTTTTTTTGGTCAAGGAATTCATTCTCAGAACTCCCACAAATGTGCCAAGAGATATGTTTAGAAATGTTCTTTCAATATAGTCTGAAATAAGATGAAAACCAAATGTCCACTAATCTTGGCTCAACAAATTTACATTCTGTCTTCATGAGACACAGTAGAGAGAAAGTGAGTGGATCACACTGCGGCCTCACCTGTGATGACATCGGCCATATTCTAAGTGGAACAGACAGTAGCAGTGATACACATGGAGTGACCTAACGTTTGTTTTTGTTGTTTCAGAATCATCGTTGAATACTTCAGGAACAAAATGTTCCTAATATTGCACAAACTGTCCGTGAACACATGAAATGATAAAATACCCAAATATTTTTTAGGAAGCAAATATAACATGAGTACTAAATTTATAAAGAAAATATTTCGTAAGAACATTGTAAATATACTCAACATCCTATGAGGAAAACAACTCTCTGCAATCAAGAGAATTTTCTGCGAGGGAAATATGGATGGTTATACACAATAAGAAACACATTAATACCATTTTACCTCAGTAGATTTAAGAAGATCATAACATTTTCCAGACAGAGAGGAAGAAAACCCTTTGACAAACTCAATAGGCATCCTGTCTAAAAATACTCAAAACATAAATAAACAAAATAATATATTTCTTCTATAGTTATAATCATGAAGAAACCAACTTGATACTGACCAGGAAGCTTCCTCCTTGATGGCCAGCCTTCATAGTACTGGAAGGTGCTATGCAGGCTGCTTAGAGAAAAAAAAAAAAAGCCATTACAAGCCTTACCCAGCTGTGAACCCTGTGAGTTGAGTAAGCTGGCAAGCTATGCCCATAGGTGCAATAATGGTACAGATGTTATGGGAGTAACCCACCACTTTGTTTGGATTTAATGCCCACTCCACAGAAGAAATATCTGGTACTATAAAACTGGCCAAGAACCCATGCTTGCAAGCATCACATTTTGCTCAACAAACATAGCATCAAACTGGCACCTGAACTCGTATCTCTATATGCAGGAGGAAGGTCTTACCTTGGAGCTGAGCATAGTGGTGCATGCCTTAAATCCTAGTACTTGGGAGGTGAAGACAGGTAGATCTCTATACATTCAAGGCTAGCCTGGTTGAAATAGTGAGTTCCAGGACAGCCAGAGCTACATAGTGAGATTGTCTGAAAACAAAAACAAACAAACAAACAAAACAAGTAAAAACCCCAAAGAAAAAGGAGAGGGAGGGAGGGGGGAGGGAGGGGAGAGAGAAAAAAAGAAAGAGAGACACAGAGAAAGTGAGAGACAGAGAGAGAAGCAAAGAGAGAAAGAAAGAGACAGAATACCTCACCAAATAGCAAGCAGATGCTGGCACTGTGCCTCTTCCCAGACTCTAGTACCATGAGCTAACTAAATCTTCTTTCTAAATTACCTAGAGGGTTGAGTTTGGATGTACAGATAACAGACTAGGGCAACAAGCATAAACTTACACACAGGCGCTTGAGGAGGAGCTTATAAGTGCCAACATTTAAACTCCCCCAGGTTCAATCCTCACTACCACAAAAATTAATAAAATTTGATTAATATCCAAAACCAATCACTTTTAGGCATGTAAATAATGCCAGCTAAAGGATAAAATTCAAGAGAAAAATCCTTGTAGATGGAAAAAAATAAATACCCCAAATACACTTAAAAAACCATAAAAATACATGGGAAAAATGACAAAATTACTATTACTGAAAGAACACCAAGCTGGCCAGCAGTGACGCACCGCTGCAGTCACTGCGCTCTGGAGTCTGAGGCGGCTATCTGTCTCTCCCGAGTTCGAATCCAGCCTGTGCTTGCTCACAGGAAAAGAAAAAAAAGAAAAAGAAAAAAGAAAAAGAAAGAACACCAAAGAATACTTGACTACAAAAACATCCTTTTTTTCTTAGATGACTTGCTCTGAGTTAATCTACAAATTTAATGCAAAATGTCAAGAAGCTTTCTGGACTTGAAACTAATGTTCAATTTCAAGTAAGTTTGTCAACTTTGGACTTAGGGAAGAATGAACTGTGATCAGGGAGGGTGCTGCTGGTGGTGCCCCTCTGGGGAATGAACTTTCTACCTTAGAATCTTAGAGTCAGTGCCATGCTCCACCCCTGGCTTGCTGCCAGTAGTAGTATTAAATCATTCAGTTTCCAAAAGAAGCGGAAAAGTCTCAATATTAATGAGACACCATGTAGCCTGAACATGTTAGTGACTGATTTAAAGTAAAATAGTGGCTGAGGATGTGGATGAGGGTTAGAGCACCTGCTCTGCATGCATGAGGACCTAAGTTCAGATTCCCAGCATGTTGTGCAAGCCAGCACTGTGGGGCAGAGACAGGCGGTAGGATTGGGGCGGGGTGGGAGTGTCACTGGCCAGCCAATAGATGAACAGTAAGCTCCAAATTCAGTGAAGAGACCCTGTCTTAAGAAAACAAACAGACAAACAAACAAAACCAGGGCACACAGTGAGGAGAGGGAACTTGTAGAGTCCACTTCCAATAGAAAGACAGGGCATCAAGTGGAGGGATGGGGTTGCCATCCCACAGTCAAAAACTCTGACCCAGAATTGTTCCTGTCTAAAAGAACTGTAGAGACAAAAATGGAGAAGAGACTGAGGGAAAGGAGGTACAGTGACAGGCCCAAATTGGGATCCAGCTCAAGGAGAGGCTCCAAGGCCTGACACTATTACTGATGCTGTGGTTATGACATGCTTACAGACAGGAGCCTAGCATGACTGCCCCATGAGAGGCCCAACAAGCAGCTGAAAGAGTCAGATGCAGATACTCACACCCAACCAATGGACAGAGGCCAGGGACCCTTGTGGTTGAATTAGGGAAAAGCTGGATGAAGCTGAGGAGGAGGGCGACCCATAGGAAGACCAGCAGTCTCAATTAACCTGGAACCCCAAGATCTCTCAGATACTAAGCCACCAACCAGGCAGCATACACCAGCTGATATGAGGCCCCCGACACATATATGGCAGAGGAATGCCTGGTCTGGCCCCAGTGCGAGAGAGACTTGAGGCCTCAGGGAGTGGAGAGGTCTGGTGGGGTTGGGGGGATGGGGGTGGTGGATGAGGAACAGTCAGAGGACAGACCGGGAGGAGGGGGATAACGACTGAACTGTAAAAAAAGATAAAATAATAATAGTGATAATAATTAAAAAAAAAAAACCAGGGCACATAGGGAGATAGGGACAGAGAAAGATACTTGGTATTGACTTCTGTACACACACAAACACACACACACAAAATAGTTGGGTAAATTAAATCCATTTTTGTAGATCACATCTAGTCTACATGCTGCCAAGGTTTGGCTTTTTTGGAAATAAGCAAACTTTTTCTGTAAAGGGTCAAAAAGCAAATATTTTTGGCTTTATAATCTACTCATAATCTCCATTTTACATTCTTATTTATAACTTAAAAAAATACAAAAGACAGTAAAATAAGGTATGTGCGTAACTTTGAATTTACCTTTCAGGGTGATAGTTTACTAACTTACATTCACCCTGAAATTCAACCTCAGTACCCCAGAAGAGTCCAGCCCCTGACTGACCTCTTGTCACATCTTCCTCATTTTCTTAGAGGCCAGTCTTGAGTAAGCATATTATGCATAATCCAGTAAGTGGGGCAGCTCCTCCTGGCATAGAAACGTCTAGGAAGCTGCTCTCTGAATCGAGCGCCTGCATTACTATGAGACAAGGCTCTACCGTTTGTTATTCTTCGACAGCTCAGCTCCCGCCATTGTGCTGAGAAGCACTCGTGCCTCTGCTGGGCCTGCCAGCTGTATTTATTTTCTAGCTCCCTAAAGATATATATGATAAAGTTAAGAGTAGCAGCATCCACCCAAGGCAGACCAAGAACTTATACACTACCAGTGACATAATAAACATCAGAGGGAAACTCATATACACTTCATTTAGCACAGAGTCCTTGGCCCCTGTCCAACCTCAACAAGTCATTTCAGTGATGTGATCTGACCTGGGACAATGATGAGACTTGTTAGAATAATGTACAATTATTTTCCTTTTAGAATCTCTTAAAATTGGAACAGATACTATTTGAGAGATAGATATACAAGATAACATTTGAAGGAGGTTGGGTAGGTGGATATCAGCTCTCCAATACCTTAAAGGTTCGGGACTTACTGAAGATACCAAGATTCCCAAGGGCTGCATGATTTACTCAGTTGAGCTAGGTCATAGATCACTTGTAACATAATCCCAGGCCAACTCAAGTTGTACCTCATACATCTTCAGCTTGACAAGAAAAGCAGCCTAAAACTATCAAATTACCTAGAGTGCTCCTGAACCAATGGCCTAGTCTCCAGTTCTACACAACACTGAAACCTAAAGTATTCTTCCAGCTTAACAGAACCAGTCAGGTGTTCTCATAGAGTTCTGGTTTTTAAACAGCCACCAAAAGATCAGGTATAAAATCTGTAATATTTACTGTATTTATGAAAGGGTAATAAAACTAAAAATTTATCATTTCCTAGTCATTTCCCTACATTTTGTTACTAATACTGTTCTTTAGATTATTTGTATCTACTGCATCTCAAGGGTAGAAATATCACACGAACCAGAAATGAGGCACATGCCTGTAATCTGAACATTTATGAGGTTGAAGCAAGAGGACCAAGAGTTCAAGGTCACTCTCAACTACATAAATTGAGGCCAGCTGGGCTATGCATTTGCTACATAAGCCTAAGTTCAACCCCAGAATTCACATTAAAAAAAAAAAAATCAAAACAAAAACCAAAACCAAAGCAAAAACACTGGCCATGGTGGCATGTGGCTACAACCCAGCAGTCTGCAGCAAGATGGGGACAGACAGGGGAGCTACTTGGAGGCTCTTGGGTAGCAGGAAATACAAGCAGGGACAGAAACAACAGACTGACTCAACAAGGCAAGTAGGTGAGAACCGATCCTCTGAGCTGCCCTTGATCTATACAGTGTATACCTGTGGCATGCCCTGCCTACCCCCATAAATAAAATGTTTTAAAAACCTCCAGACATGACAAGAACACTACAGGAGAGCATGCCACCTTCCTCCTTTCTGCACTATCATCACAGTCAGTATGAACCACCTACAGGCATATTTGTAACACAACAAACACTGTGTTCAGTGGCCTACCCTCCTTCCAGAGTCATCTATTAACCATTTACCAGTGCATTCGTGGCTGAGGGAGTGCCATAATCTCATTAGTTCATGAATGCTCCCCAGCTCACTCCCTCTCTACCATCCTCCTGAAGATCCAAATCTTGAGTTACCTGCTTTCAGAACAGTTCCTCAGCGATTAGGAGGAAAGGCTTTTTTTGACTATAGAAACACTTTAAACAGGGAAGCAATAAATTAGTTAGTTCTGAAAAACTCTCAAGAATTTCCACATTTAGTATTGTATAGTATTGTATTTTTTTTAAAATTTTTTTTTCATTTTCTTTTGCAGCCCAGGCTGGTCCCAAACTCACATCAATCCTTCTGCCTCAGTATCCCAAGTGCCATGACTAAAAGCATGAGGGACCATGCTAAGCTCTGTGCTTCTATTTCATACATCAAATTCTTTACCCAGTGAAAAGATCTGTTGCCCTAGCAACATAAACTGACCCAAGAACAAAGGTGGACCCATCTGCACTGCCTACAACCAGGAAGGGATTAAGTAGGCCCAGAGCAACTCCTGAAAACACAAAGGCCTGATTCACTAGCAAATGGCCTGGGCGCCATTTGGGTCATTTCAGACATATGGAGCACTTGGCTCAAGTAACTTAAAGAAGAACAAAGTTGAACAGTGTGACGATATTAAGGCATGTGTAGTGGACCCTGCCATAGTGGCTTTTGACTTTAATTTGTAGTGTCTGCAAATACTTCAAATGACTAAGCTGAATTTTTTCTTTTCTTTCCTTTTTTTTTTTTTTAAATAGGTTGGCTGAGAATCCCAATGTTTTATGTGCTCTAAGAAACACAGATATTTCATCTTCTGAAAGGGCATAAATTAAGACAGTGGGCCATGGGCTTGTTCTTTCCAGCAGAAAGGTACCAAGCATTAGAAGAAAGTAGTCTCCACGTCTGAGGAATTATAATTCTAAATTGAAGGTACAACAATTTGCTGTACTTTCTCATTTGCAATTTGCAAAGATGTAGCAGCAGACTGAATGTCAATCATAAATGCTTCCACCAAGTATTGAGATAAAGTGAAACAACCTTTTGGGTTTAAAGGTTATTTCTCTGTCTCTCTGTCTCTGTCTCTGTCTTCTCTATGTCTTTGATTCAGTATTTAGTATTTGAATGAAACTTAGACATTCTATCATGTTGTCTTTGCTCTTGAAGAATCCCATGTACACCTGATTTATCTGGGATGGGTGGCTTTGTTTGCTCCACTCTGCTTTAATGAGTACAGTGGGAGACAGTTACCAAAAAGCAGAAAACATCCTTTATTTAAAGCTACAGAATGATAAACAATTAACAGATAGATGATAATTGGGTAACATTAGTTAGATGTTTAAAACGTGACATATTCACAAGCTCACAGACCCTTGTTCAGCACCAAACATTTTAGTCTATGTAGTCAAAGTCTTCTGGAATTCCAAAGTTTTTATCAATTTTAGTTTCTTCAAATCCAAATTTTCTTTTGGCCCAGGATCTTATTGCAAATATGTTATCTAAAAAAAAAAAAATTGAAAAAATATTTTTGAGAATTAAACACACAATCATAAAACATCCTAATCTAATTATTCACATCCATGCTGACTCTCAGATATATTAAATAAGAAGTAGTTTGCTCCTTAAGAACGCCGAGGGGAACATTAGAGACAGGGCAGCTTCCTGGAGTCTCGCACATTTCTACAGAGGCCAAGATCCACTCCCTCAGCAATTTCAGCTGCTCTTGCTCTCAACGGGAGCACTTTCTCTCCAGATCTCTGTCCTTCCAGTCGGAGTAATGGCTTCCAGACAATCAGGCCAGCCTGAGGGACCAGGAGAGAGGGGTGGAAAGGGTTCTCCTCTTAAAATAACATAGAAACAGATGTGTCCTTGGCATCCTTACCGGAAATTTGTATTGTACTACTGAAAAAGTGGTTGCACCTAGTTAAAGGAATTTACCCGGAAGGGGAAACTTCAAATTGTGTAAAAAGATTTCGAGAAAGGATCTTCACCCCAGTGCAGTAACAAAAGGGAGGCCAATGCCTACTACTCAAGCATCACAGCTTGGCAGCAAGGCATGCAGGACAGTACTAGTGTGCAAGAGCAGCTGCCCACAGAGTAAGAACAGTCTTCCCCAACCCCTCAATCTATTTATTTCTCAGATATTACATAACATTTAATTAAAATGCTTTCCACAAACACAAGAACAATGGTGCAGGTTTTCCAAGTCTTTTAGAGTATAGTGCATTTGTAGTAAAAATGAATAAAAGATTAAAGCAAGACCTTCCAAGCACTGAGGCCATATCATGCCGTTCCTCCTCCTGGCCACCAACCACCCAGCCTACAATGCTCTAGAGGAAGAATCTCGGAAACAAGATTACTGACTTAAAATGAAGTCATTAGGGTAAACCCTAGCAAAAGCTGACTGTATGTTTATAATTAAGACACAAAGAGAGACTGATCATCGGTTGACAGGAAAGAAGATGGGAGGACTTAGAAGGCAGCCATGTGAAAGGCAGAATGGCCTAAGAGGAAACAGGACCCAAGCCTTCAGATGGGTGAGAGTAGTCATTTCTGTTGTTAAATTACTCTGTAGTCTACAATCTACCATCCTGCAAATCAATACATTGAATTGGAGCTTTCTTTAATAAACTATTCCCATGGACTTGTTTCTAAGTATTAAATAAATATAAATTTGGAATTCAATTTTCTTTCTAGAGTAAATACTACTACCTAAAGTGAAACAAACAGTGCTGTACCCTAGCTGGATAGAAAGGCACTTAACTGAATAGTCTTTGGGTCTGGTTAGTATTATCTACACACACACACACACACATATACACACGTGTGTGTGTGTGTGTGTATATATGTATGTGTTTGTATATGTATGTATATATAATTCTTTAAAGAATCAATCGTGCTAACAAAATATTACTGTTTTTATAAGAATTTGTTATAGAAAGCATAATAATAGAATTTAAAAGAAAAATTTATTCTTCCTAGCAACCTAAAATGAATCTTAATTTTTCCTAACTTGAGAATGTTTTCTGAACATGAGATACTCCAGGATCTGCTGAGGCTGTGTTAGTTTATCAGTGTCTGCAGTCAGCAGAGCTCGGCTGGTTCCAAGAATCACTGTACTACAGAGACTACAGAATGTGCAGAATATATGTCTTCGAGATGACACAAGAAGAAACACCATTAATATAGTTCCAAACAATTCTAAAATGTATGTCAGAGAAACAAGATCAAGTATCACATGCCTTCTAGGAAGGGCTCCATGAATGTGGAAGAACTTCCAGGAAACGGGGATACAACAGAGGTGCTTGTGGGATGAGGCTGTGAACCAGAGTCAAGAAAGGAGAAAAGAGGTACCAAAGCAAGATATTCAGCATCTCTGAAGAAAGGAGCTTCTGCTTCACATTAAGGACAAGACAACATCCAAAGACTAAAAACAAAAGATGCTGGTCAAAGCCTTCCTCAGGCCACTGAAGGTCTGCCTTCTTAAGACAGTGCTATATCTCCTGAAAATATATTCCCTATCAAACAACTTTCCAAATATATAGAATTTTATGAGTGGGTAAAGACCATTCTTTTAAAAGAAACAACATTAGGACCTACAGAATTCCTGTTAATTCATATGGTTTTACACTTACTATCAACATAGGAATAAGGTGGGCAAGATTTTTTGCAGTGAACTCTCTCCATCTCATGCACTAAGATGTCTTTTGATTCCAAGGACAGAAAACAAAGTCTCTACTACCTGAATTTATTATGATGCAACTTGTTAAATAAGATGTAAAGTGTCATAAAACTTTAGCAAGATAACAGTTCATTCACATTTAAAATCTTGGGGTAGCTCTCATTTTATAAACTAAAATATTGAATTCTTAGATAATATTCTTTTTTAAAATATTAGATATTTTGATTTCTGGTTTTGTTTTTATGGGATTTCTGTGTGTGCAAATGTGTCTCTATGACTGTGTTTGAACTTTTTCTTTGATTTTTCTTCTGTTTGTCTATTTTGTCCTCTTCTAGTTGGTTTTTATTTTATCATCATTTTCTTAGATGTCTCTATGTATCATAATGAGAGAGAAAAAGAAAGGGTGTGGATTTAGGTGGGTGGGGAAGTAGGAAGGATTCTAGGAGGAGTTGGGAGGGAACAATAATCAGAATATATTGTATTCTTAAAAGTTGATCAGTGGTCCACACCTTTAGTCCTAGCACTGGGAAGGCAGAGGAAGGTGATCTCTAAATTCAAGCCAGCCTGGTACAGAGTACAACCAGAACTACACAAAGAAACTCAAAAAACAAAATAAAACACTATGTATTTATTCTACTGTGGTGGTTTGAATCATGTGTTTGGATGCTTGGCCCATAGAGAGAAGCATTTTTAGGAGGTGCAGCCTTGTTGAAAGAAGTGTGTCACTGTGGGGGTAAGCTTTGAGGTCTCTCATATACTAAGGCCCAGTATGGCACACAGTCTCCTTCTGTTGCCTGCAGATTGAGATGTAGAACTCTCAGCTCCTCCAGCATCATGTGTACCTGAATGATGCCATGCTTCCTGCCACAATGATAATAGACTCAACCTCTGAAGCTGTAAGCCAGCCCTAAGTAAATGTTTCCCTTTATACGAGTTGCCTTGGTCATGGTGTCTTCTCCCAGCAATAACATCCAAACTAACACTGAAGTATGTGTTTTGCACGAGTTTATTTATACCACATGCATGCAGGAGCCTTTGGAGGCCAGCACAGTGTGTTGAGTACTTTAGAACGGGTGTTAAACAGGGGGTTATGAGCTTCCATGTAGGTGCTGGGAACTAAAATTGGGTCCTCTACAAGAGCAGTGAGTGCTCTTAACAACTGAACCATCTCTCTAGTCTGGAGGTTCTTAGTTCTAGATACAGTTCAAGGATACTGTTGGGTAAAAAGAAACCAGACTTTAATTGATACCTAGTATAATTTTTGCTATAAGTACCACTTTGAAGTCAAGAAGGTTTTTCTGAAGTGTAATTCACTTTATCTTTTATCTTCATCTTTTCCTAACACATGTTTATGTGAAATGAGCAAGCTGTAGCCTTCAGTGGGAATGAAAGAGGGTCGCTAGCCCAAGCTAGCATGAGAAAGACCATACAGTGTGAGATGACACTGATTACTGACCTTTCTTCCTCTACCTCCATAGGGCTGAGCTTGGGGGTGTTTTTACCATGCAGTCTTATTTGGAGCTGAGATCCAGCTCAGCTTTGTGCATGCTGAGCAGCCTGCCAGCGAGGCCACATTCAGAGCATGGGAAATACAGCTCTGAACAACTAATTCTGTTATCACAAGAACATCCCTTCCAGTCCTCGGGAGGTAGAGGAAAGCAGATCTCTGAGTTCAAAGCCAGCCTGGTCTACATAGTGAATTCCAGAACAGCCAGGGCTGCATACAGAGAAATCTTATCTCAAAAATCAACAAAACCCCAAAACTTTCCTTCTATAATTTTTCAAATTCTCAGGGTGTTGTTGTTGTTGTTTTTGTTTTATTTGCAGCTAACCATAAAGGAAAGAAGTTCTTCCCACAGTTTTTCTAATGATAATTTTGGAAATTTATGATAAGTTGGAAAACAACTTATAGTTGCTTACTTAACAACTGGAACTTACAGTGAATACCATCTGAAGAGAGTAGCTTTCAGACTCTTATTCAGTCCCCTCAAAATGAGAGGCAGGCATTATTCAGTGACAAGATGGGGCACAAGTTCAGAAAAGCTCAAAGGGTCAGGGAGCAAATGAGGCTTGGGGTGGCTTCCCTCTGTCACACACGTGCTACTCTTCCCACTGCTTGCTGTGCTGTTCCTTGTAAACAACTGGAGGAAAATCATACACTTACTTATGTGGTGTGGTAGGGCAGAGTGAACATGTGTGTGTGATGGCGCATGCGTGGAGGTCAGAGTCAGTTCTCAGCTTCTGCCACTCGGGTCTAATTTAGGTCCTGACCCATCTTAGCCCCTGACCATTGTATCTTTAATCCATAAGGCCACTTGCTTCATTTGTACACTCAAAATTTTATCTTTCTCAAAACTATATATTACATTTGTTATCACTGTTATTGTTCTTAGCATTTTGGGGAAAGTCTTATGTAGTCCAGGTTATCCTTTAACTCACTACTGGTTTCCTTGACCAGTAGTAGCCAAGACTGATTTCCTTGCTCCAACTACTGAGTGCTGGGATTTACAGACATGTGTCACCATACCTAAGATGTATTTCTCACTTACACTTAACCTGACACAATGTCTGCTCTTTTTCTCTTCTCTTTCTTCACTAAAGCATTATTTTGTTTAGAAACAACTCATAATAAAATAAATATAAATAAAATAAACATGATAGATATATGATGATGATGACGATAGATAATAGATAGATAGATGATAGATAGATGGATAGATAGGATTAGATAGACTGATAATTAGGAGGCCAAAGAGTCATTAATATTTCCTATTTATTTTATTATAAAATGGATTAGGGAAAATCAGGTTTAAATATTCTGTGAAACCCAAGCCTGAACCAGCAGCAGGACCTGGCACACATGCCTGCTCTCCAAGGCTAACGTGAGACTCGACAGCCTCATAAGTTTTTCCTGTCCCTGCTTGAGCCCTACACATAGCCTCCCGTGGGGGCACAGTGATAAGGACTAATACATAGGAAGCATTAGACTGTCCCCAGGTGGAGAAACTCAGTCCAGCCATTTTATCGTCATATAGTGGGAAACATCAGTGGTACTTTCTGGCAGGTTTAATCTTATTAATCATACTTGTGTATAAACCACAACTATCATTACTTCCTTCTACACTTTAGGGCACACAGAATGCATTGGTAGAAGAGCAGACCTGACACAGGATGGAATCCCACTCTGTAGTCCAGGCCAACCTTAAATTCAGGGTCTTCCTGACTCAGCCTCCCAACTGCTAAGCTTGTGGGCAGGTGCCACCACACCTGGTGTCACAGTGCCCCATTAACTCCTACTTCTTAGATGTAGATCAGAAAAAGAAAGCAGGCTTCAGTGAAGAATCAGAAAGCTGGTCTAATTCCTATTGCACAATACACTGTGGCCTTGTACGCCTTAGACCTCGACTGTTTCTTCACACTGAGGGGCAATGATCACATCTACCTTGAGGATTACCACGGAGATAAGATGAGAATACACCACAGACACTCATAACAGTAAAGCAGCAAAGAGCCCTCAAAACACATTAGCTCTTCTTACTTGCAAGAAGACAAACCTTCAGGATTCCATGAAACTCCCAAATGGATTATAAATCAAATCCATGAAAGTGTAGGCTGCAGATACAGACCAACGGGAGGGTGTGCACCTGACGTGTGTGAAGCCTCATGTTCAATCCCCAGTACCAAAGAGAAGCAAGGCCACATGGAACTTCAAGTACGCTTCATTAGATATGTAAGTTCAGTGATCAGGAATTTAGCTCAGGAAAAGTCAGACAGAAGTTAAGCTTGGAGCTACTGTTGGCCTCACAGAAATAGACTTTTATAAAGGGGAGTCATAATTGTGTGAAGGCACTGAACGGCGGCACACCATGGTGGAGCCTTCGCTGTCATACTTACCAGTCCATCGATTGGCGGCTTCTTTAGCTACTTTATTTGCTTGACCTAAAAAAAAAAGATGAGATAATATGAAGTTATTTATACATATAAAACTACCTCCAACCCTCTATGGATATGAAACAATGTATTATAAGTTACACATATATTAGAAATTACCATGAAGAAGCTTAAAGAATACTCTAACACTCTGTCTTAAAAACCTGCTCAAATGCTCAAGAAAATTTGGGGTTATTCATAGTTACATTCACCACGTCCCGCTGACATTTATTTTTTAAATAATTTATTTTTATTTTATGTGTGTTGGTGTTTTACCTACATATATCTGTGTGATGGTATCAGAGCTCCTGCAATTGTACTTACAGACAGTTGTAAGCTGCCACATGAGTTCTGGGAATTGAACCTAGGTCTCCTAGAAGAACTTAACTCTGAGCCATCTTTCCCAGCTCTGATGTTTATTTATTTTTTTTTTTTATTGAAAATAACATGAGTTATATAGAAAGATTTACCCAATCTATTCAAATCCACTGTCTTATTATAGAACATCTTATCAACAATAGGAAACCGTGTACACAAAGCAGACAACATCCCCCATTCTTTGGGCCTGTCAATCACCCATCTGTTTTCCATCTTATGGCATTCCCACTTGGTGATACTTTATGTGAAGGAAACATGTATTCTCTTGTATTTGGCTCTCTCCATACACCAGTGTTTTCAGGGTTCATCAATACCTATATTTTTATAGTAAAATGCATTTCACAATCTGCTTACCTATTTGTCTGCTGACAGACATTGGGCCATTTCCACTAATCTAAAAAATACTTGCATTGAACATACTTTTAATTCTCTTGTAAGAAACAGAGTTGCTGACTTGCATGGTCTGTACTATTTTAAGGAATGAATAATTTGAAATGGGGGTCTTTGTTTTTTTGAGACAGGGTCTTACCTTAAGTTCCTGGCTCACCTGGAACTCACTATATAAAGGTCAGGCTAGCCTTAAACCTGCCAATCTTCCTGCCTCTGCTCTGAAGTGTTAGGATTCTAAGTGTGTGCCATCACACTTGACCTTTACTTTTTAAAGTTACTGTACCACTTTGTAACCCTACCAGCTACACAAGGGTTCCGACTTCTCCACATCCTCACCGACACTTGTGATCTTAAAAACAAAACAACAACAAAACTGTAGCCATCTGGAGCTGGAAAGATGGTGCAGTGGTTGCTCTCTCAGGAGACCTGGGTTTATGGCAGCTCATAACCAATTATAACCCTAGTCCCAGGGAATCTGATACCCTCTTCTGGCCTCCATGGACTCTTCACTTACATGGTGCATCGACGTACACACAGGCAGAGCACACAAACACATAAAATTAAAAATAGGGGGAAAATTTCAGATATGAACAGATATTTCATTATGGTTCTGATCTGCTACTGACCAATGCTGTGTTTTAATTGCCATTTGTTTATTTCTGTGAAAGAACATTTGTTTAATCTGTTGACTACTTAAGCTGGCATTTGTCAAATAGAACATTTTTCTCATTATTTATCTTTCCTACTATCTTATTTGAGAAAAGTTTTCAGTTTTGATAAAACTCAAGTATGTTTTCTTTTGTTTTTAACATCACACTGGCTAATCCAAGGAGAGAAAAATACACGCCTATGTTTCCTTTTGGCAGAATTATAGCTTGAGCCCTTATATTTAGGTCTTTGGAGCACTCAGTTTTTGCTATAGTAAGCAGTAAGGTCCAGGTTAATTTATTGCACTTGTAGATCTAACTGTGCCCAACAGCATTAAAAGATTTCTTTTTCAGCTCAGTGATCTGAGAATCCATAATCCTGATTACAATCAACCATGTTGACTTCTGGACTCTCAGTTCCATTTCACTAAATGATGTCTCTCCTGACCCGACATCACACCACCTCAATTGCTGGATATTTGTATTAAATTTGGAATTAAAAAAAATTAGTCTTCAATGTTTAAATAATATATTCTTTTTTATTTGGGGTCACTTCTATTTCTATATGAACTTAAAGATTACTCTATCAACTTCTGAAAAACAAGCAGGTAGAACTATGATGGATTCTTCATTGATTATGAAAGATCAATGTCTGGAGTATTTTCACCTTAACAATACTAAGTCTTTCACCCACAAACCTGGGATGTCTTTCTATTTACTGGCATCTTTCTTTTGTTTCAACAATGTTTCATGGCTTTCAGACACATCTTACCCTTCTGATAGCTTCTGATTCATAGGTCAGCTGATCTGTACTGACACAATGCAAAATAACAGATTTTCCTTTCTTAACTTCAGTTTCGATTTGTTCATTGTTAGCATACAGAGATACAAATGAACTTGAGCATGGTAATGGAATCCTAGCATCTGAGGTGGATAAGGCAGGAGGACCAATAATTCAAGGTCAGCCTGGACTACACAGCAAAATCCTAGGCCCCAAACAATCAAAAAAGAAAATACATATAGTTGTTAAAGTATTGACATCTTGGTAATGTAAACCTCTGAAATTATTAGTTATAATAGTTTCAGGGATGTCTACTTCTGTGTATACAAATATTGTTGAAAATTTCTTGTGGGTGCATTTATTTCCACATATATAAATATGCTGAAGATTGCCTATGTAGATACAAAAATATGTAATCTAAAAGCAACTGGCTTTACTTCTTCCTCTTCAAACCGAGTATTTTATTACTTCTTCTCTTGACTGACTGCCCTGGCTAGAATGTCTAGGACAGGCAGAACTCATAATGAGGGTGGACTCCATCAGGAGGACAGCCTCTGCTTAGGGTGAGGAACTTCATGTCCAGTCCCACTTTACTGAATACTATTAATTACATAAGACTATTAAATTAAAAAAAAATGCCTTTTAGCTGGGTGTGGTAGTACCCACCTTTAATCCAGTACCCAAGGAGCAGAGACAGGGATTGGGGGAATAACTGTCAATTAAGAGGCCAGTCTGGTCTACATAATGAATTCTAGACCAGCCAAAGCTACACAGCGAGACCTTGCCTCAGATGAAATAAAAAACAAAACCAGAAAATTACTTTTATTTATTTAGACAAAGACTTGGTTGCCCTCCTCCCACCAAGTTTTATTTTATAAATATCTTGCTGCTGCATCTTTTGTGGGTTGGCTGTGCTGTTTCACAGGCACAACAAACTTTCATCCTCAAGATAAACGACACTCGTCAGCGTGAGTGATCCTCCCGTGCTGCTGGACTTGGCTTACAAGAATTCTGTTGAGATTTTAACTCATAAGTACTATGAACTTAAACTCTCCTTTCTTGTAATCTGTCTCGATGTGATAGCAGAATGATGTTAGCACCAAGTGTTAACCTAGAAAGTTCTCTAGTTCTCAGCTTCAAAGAATTATTTAAACATTCAGTAGAATTCCATCACTGAACACTGCCTGATCTGTACATGCCTGCATAATTCAGTGTTAAATCCGCATCCTTACGTTCTAGTGCCATTTGACTTCATCGAAGAGGTACTTGGGATTAACCCCAGGGCCACATGCAAGAGGAGCAGGTGAGCCATGGAGCAGATTACACCATTCCTCATTTAATTGCTTGCTCAAAGTATTATTCAGTATTCAAATACTAGAGCTTTCAGCTATTATTGTTGACTTATCGATCTGTCTCCTTCTTTAGGCTTTTGTCCCAGGTATTTCATAATTCATGTTTTATCTGCATATATTAATTACTTTTCTGTTGCTATGATAAACACCATGACCAAAGACACTCTCTGAAGAAAAGGATTTATTCTAGTTTAGAGTTCCATTATGGTCAGGGGTCACGGCAGCAAGCAGCAGGCATGGGGAGGCATGGAGGCAGCAATAGGGAGCTGAGGACTTACATCTTCAGATAGAAACAGGAGGCAAAGATCAAACAGAATGGATAAAAAGCATCAAATTCCCAAACCTGCCTCCGGGGCAGGCAAACTTCCTCTAGCTAGGCTGCAGCAACTAACTCTTCTCAAACAGTGGCATCAACTGGGAACCAGTATTCAAACACAGGAGCTGTCTCGGACATTTGTCTCTAAAACCATCACATATACATACACTTGTATGTTCTGATCCATCATCATCATCCTAAGATGTACTTTCCACACTAGCAACAACTCACCTCAAAGTCTAGTTTCTTTGCTCTTAGTTTAGCGGCTATGACCCCTTTCAATTCCTCCAGCCTTTTACTTTCAACATACTTTTGTCTTTAAATAAGAGTCTCTTCTAGGTGGTATATAATTAGTTGACTTATTTCCTTCCATTTTGGTGTTCCCAGCCTTTTCACTGGAAAACAAGCCATTTTCACTTAGTATATTTAGATACTATTTACACGACATTCTGTCATTCCCCATGTATGAAGGTTTAAATGAGAAATGTCCCTCATATTCTCTCAGATTTGAAAACACAGTCTCCAGTTGGTGGCACTGCTTGAGGAGGTCACAGAACCTTAGAAGATAGAGCCTTGCTGGAGGAAGCACACACTGGGGTGGGCTCTGGAGTTTACATCTGTACCCGGCTTCAGTTCGATGCTTTGTGTTCTGTGTGTAGTCTCAAATGTGCTTGGCCAGCTCCCTGCTCCATGCCTCACTCACCACTATGGACTCACCCTTCAGAACCACAAGCCAAAGGAAACCCTTTCATTCCTAAGTTGTGTTTGGTGTTTATCATAGCAACAGAAAGAAACTAATGCACTATGTCAGATGTCCCTTTTGTCCTTCAATTTTTCCAAAACTAATGTTTGCATTAAGTAGAATTATTTAAAGTTTTTCTGTCTCTCTCTCTCTCTTTCCTCCTCAAATTTCTGCACTCTAAAATAATGAAAAAAAAAAAAAAAACAAAACAAAACACTAACACACAAAACTGAAAAATCCTCAAAGTAGCTGAGTAGTGACACATACCTTTAATCCCAGCACTCAGGAGGCAGAAGCAGGCAAATCTCTGAGTTCAAGACCAGCTCAGTCTACAGAGTGAGTTCCAGGCAGCCAGGGCTACACAGGAAAACCCTGTCTTGGAAAACAAATAAATAAAAAGGAAAAAAAAAAAAAAGAAACTCACAGTTTTTGCTTGCCAGAAAATACTCTACAAAAGAAATGTAACTGCTAGCATCCCCTGCTGTTTTTTTGTGCCGTGTCCTTTGGGGGTGGTTTTGTTACTTTTTGGTATTTTGGCACTATCCTGAGGATTACCAGATTTATCTTTTGGTGATTATCATACGGATTGGCACTAATGTCTGACTTTATAGCATTCTAGTTCAGATAAGTATCACCTTTATCTCCATCACAAGACTTCCTGCTGGATGACACTGTCATTTGTCATGTGGCTACGGTAGTGGACTGTGCTTTATACACCATGTGGTTATTTACAGACATGACTGCTTTACACAGCTGTTTCCTAAATCAGATTAACAGGTAAATATATCAGATATATGTAAATTGTCTATTTACTTAACTAGTAGCCTTCACTGGTGATTTACTTCTTCAGACTGACACTCATACTCCGACTCTCATACTTCTGAAAGGTTTGTCTATGACAAGCTAGTAGTTGTTCACTAAGATTATCTAACTTTGCCTGTTAGCGCTGAAGGAACTATTTCTGGAAATACAACCCCTGATTGACAGTTTTCCTTCAGTATTCCGAATGCATCCTCCTCCCATTGCCTTTGGTCTCTTGTGTTTTCTAAGTAGAAATAAGTGGCTAATCTCAGTGACCATTCCTGATTGCAATGATTTGTTTCTTTTTGCTACTTTCAAAATTGCCCCTTAATTAGAACAATTTGATCATGATGTCCTGCAGGTCTTGGAATCTGGAAATGTTTTCTCATTATGGGTTCTCCTCTCCCTAAGATCAGAACATTTCTACTGTGCCATCTTTCATTCTGTTGACTCTTTCCAGTCAGCTCAAACCATACTGCATGCAGTCTGACCTCATCTCAGTTGCTGCAGTTCTAAACTCCAGAGTTTCTACTCGGTTCTTCTCGTATGGTTTCTACTTCTTTACTAGTACTATGTGCTTTGTGAGTTGTTTAGGCCTTCCTTTATCTTTATAGACAGGTCTCTAGTGAATATGTTTACAACAGCTTGCTAAACTTGTCTGCTGAGCTTAACATTGCTTCCTCAGAACAGCCTCTATATTGTAGATTGTGAGGTACATTTTCTTCTTTCTTTGCATGTCCTGTAATATTTAATACAAAACTGAACATTTAAAAATATACCATGGCAGCAGTGGCACACACCCATATACTATGGCAGCCAGGTGGAGACAGCACACACCCAGCGTTCAGGAAACAAAGCAGGATTTAAGTTGCCCAGGTTGGCCTTGAACTTCTGATCTTTATGCTTCAGCCTCCCAGACAGCTGGGATTGTAGGCATGTGCCACCACACCTGGCTTACTTTCAAGTATTTTTGTGGAAATTTAGTTTCTACATCTAGTTTAATAATGAGTAAGGTGGCTGAAATAGTATTATTTTTTAAAAATAAAACTGTTGCTTTCCTGGTTACTTAATATTAAACTTGTGAATGGTATCAATTATCCCACCAGAAGGGTGAATTGCAAATGTTTCCTGCAGACATTATTTAAAAAGAAGTCACTATTAGCCACATCTATATGAACTATTATCAGGAAATCCTGTCCACATGAATGGAGGACAGCTTGGATAATCCTGATTGTTGTAACGCAGGTCTGAGCTGTGCTGTTAGAGCTAAATCCTATTACAATCAATTTCTAAACCACATAATCCTTTAATCCAATTCTTTCTAACTTGATAGCTGAAATCCTATGAAAATCTTCATTATAAAAAAGCACATTAACATTTGGGGTTAGAAGTTAGAGCCTAGTAAAGTTATTTAAATTTAATGATGAGATTTTTGACATCTGCTACTAACAATTTTAAGGTTCTTAGATGTGTGAAAATTGTAGTTTTCACTGAAAAAAATTCATGAATAATCTACTGCATATATTGCATGGTGTAGGAGGCTGGGCAACAGAGTACAATCTGTTTCATAAAGATTTAAAAACAATTGTTTATTTTTATAGATATTTTCATGGTCCACCAAGCACTGCACTCCTTTCTGAGTTCAGTTACACATATGTGAAGATAAGATGTCCTCAGCCCATGGTCTCCAGTTTAATATCTAACTTTTCTCTTTGCTATCTTCAAATACACTAATCTGATCTTTGGCAAAAGCAATCAGCTATTACTCCAATCCAGAGTAATTGTCATGTCAGAGACAATTTTCCTGTCAGGAAATGTGACCACTGTGATGTTCTGCCCTGGCTCTGCCTCTGGGTCATTACTCTGTCTTGACTGACACCTTATTCGGTTCACTCTGCATCACTTTCCTAGTCTGCACAACCAGGGGACATTAGCCTGCATTCCAGGCAAGCATTGTTTGATAGGAGATTTTAAATTTTCATAAGTGCTCCAAAGCTTGTTTGGGGACATGCTAAGTTACTGAGCTGTTTTCAGTCTTGAGTCTCATGGTATATAAGTGATGTTTAGAAGTGATGCCGGCAAGGGTCACCCAAAGTGGCAAATCTTAAATCCTCACTAAGAAGGATGAACACTACCACTTACAGCTCCTAAATAGAGAGAGGAATGAATGGAACACGAAGAAAAGAAGTGCTGCTCCCAGGGAAGCGGTTACAATGGCTGCACAGCAGCTGGCTGCTGCTGCTCTTTAGATTTTTTGGTTTTGGTTTTTCTTTTTTTCTCTCTCTCTCTCTCTCTCTCTTCTCTCTCTCTCTCTCTCTCCTCCTCTCTCTCTCTCTCTCTCTTCTCTGTCTCTCTTCTTTCTTTCTTTCTTTTTTTTTTTTGTTTTTGTTTTTCAAGACAGGGTTTCTCTGTGTAGTCCTGGCTGTCCTGGAACTCACTCTGTAGACCAGGCTGGCCTCAAACTCAGAAATCCCCTGCCTCTGCCTCCCAAGTGCTGGGATTAAAGGAGTGTGCCACCACTGCCTGGCATTAATTTATATTTTGTTTTGTTTTTTGTAAGAGTGCCCTGTCTGCATGTACACCTGAATGTCAGAAGAGGGCATCAGATCCCATTACAGATGGTTGTGAGCCACCATGTGATTACTGGGAACTGAACTCAGGACCTCTGGAAGAGAAGCCAGCGCTCTTAACCGCTGAGCCATCTGTCCAGCCTCTGCTTTGGTTTTTCGAGGCAGGGCTGATTTGTGTAACCCTGGTTGTCCTGGCACTATCTCTGTAGACCTGGCTGGCCTTGAATTCAGAAATCCACCTGCCTCTGCCTCCCAAGAGACAAAGATTGTCATAGCAATGGAAGTAGAACTCTTTGAGGCAGCCATTGTCAACAAATTCAGTGTTTGCAGAGACATGTCTGCTTGAAGATTCTTTATCGTCATCCAGAGAACAAAGTGCTCAGCTAAATCAGGCTCCATAAAATTAGCTATTTCAACTGAAAGTTGTAACATCAGAGGAACCTCAGTGAACACAGATGCTCGAAGCAGCAGGAGACCAAAGAGGAAGGAGGTGGCTACCAGAAAGCTAGGCCCACTAACCTTCCACTCTCAAAAGGAAAAGGTCACCTGCTCAAGATACAGCTGTGTGAAGTGCCTAAAATCCTGAAGAGCTTCAGAGAACTGTTTCTTCCCCAGGCTCAACATCCTCAGGTGACTTGTTTTCAAGGCCAGCATGGCTGTATCTTCCAGCAGTTCCTGAATTCACCTGCCCTGACTCAGCCTAACCCCTCTGTGATCAATTCAAACTCTCATGTTTTTCCAGGAAGCAAATCTGGTCCTCAGACCCTTGACTGGTCTGTTCCTCTCTGCCTGCAGTGTCAAGTGGTCCTAGCCACTGCTTCTTTAGGGCAGTGCTTGCTTGCTTAGCTGGCTTGTTTCTTTTTGTTTACACTTTACACTTCTTAGCCCTAGTCAAGGAAGACCTTTTGTTCTGGGGTCTCCACTGTATGGTCATGTGTTTCCTCAGGCAGGTGGTCCTGACTGTGCAGTAATTCCAGCATTCTGGGGCCTGAGGCAAGGGAACTGCTAGCTTGAAGCCAGCTTGGGCTACATAGAATTTGTTCTCAAAAGATAGCATGCACACACATACATACATACACACACACACACACACATTCCAGCTAGGCCACCTTAATTATAATCCAACTCTGCTCAGGCTACTTCTAATGTATCAAGTACTCTCAGTTTTCTCAAAGTCTCAGTCATGTACTATGTGTGAGTTTTAAAAAGATACACTTGGTAAAGTTTGCCCTAAATAAAAGTAAGTTAAATAGAAGATTATGGGAAAAGTTATATATATATATTTCCTAGACAGTTTAATGTTATATTTTTATAATGTTTTTTAAAATTCTGTAAATGTTATAATTTTATATTCTATAAATACATAAATAATACCAAGCTTTGAGGGTTCTATTTTAAAATTGAAGAAGGACAGGCAAGATGGCTCAGTGGGTCAAAGGTGCTTGCTACCCAGCTTGCTGACCTGAGTCAGTCTCCTGGGATCCACATGGTGAAAAGAGAGAACCAACTGCTATAAGTTGTCTTCTGACCTAACACAGTTAGGGAAAAAGTCACTGGTGTATTCAAAAGGCAACCTTACAACTTGGCAAGCTCTTGTATTTATATATCTTTTTCTTAGACGGAAACAGTAGATTTCCTCAAGAGACTGGCGGTACCTAAAAACACCCTGTTCCTTCTCTGACCTCTCAGTTTCCTGACTGTCTTATGCCTGTACTGTCCTTACCCCACTTACTATCCCTACTTCTGAAATGATTTCGTGGCAAAGCTGCAACCACTCACGGCTGGACTGAATCTAAGTAGATTTAAGTAGAAATCATGAGTAAGGCAGTGTCCTCCTGTCAGGCTACGACAGCCGAGTGAGCAGCACTGAAGCAAGCTTAGGAAGGAACCTATCTTCTCACACGAGAGGAGGATGGGTTCCAGGCAACTGAAGATGCAAAATCCCGTTACCAAATTAAAGATGCTCAAGTTATGATATAAACTTACGTATCTCTTCCACAACCTGTGGGTCACATTCTCTGTATTTTTCCACTTCTGCCTTAAGTTGTTCCCTTTGGTCTCGAAATGAAGAAAGTTCTTTTGCAAGCATGGCTCGTTCTTCCTAGATGCAAAGGATTTCATGTACAGTTAGGACAAAAAAAAAATCTTATGTGTAATGAAGTAATAAATTTCAAAAACACATGTTTTTGACATGCTATATTTATATACTCAGTTCTTGGTGTCCATAGGTTCTGCATCTGAAGATCTAATAATCCACAGATCAAAACTACTTAAAAACAAAACAAGGCAAAAACACCCACCAGTACTAAACACGTACAGAAGTTTCTCTCAATGTACTAAACATGTACAAAGTTCACACTCTGAATGATAAAACATAACAAATGTCTACAGAGCATTTCTGTTAGTAAGAATTATTAGTAATCTAGAGATTATTTAAAAGATATGATGATTATAAAAGCTATATGCAACTATTATACCATCTTATAGACATATATTAGATTTATATCTAAATATGCATTTGACATAAATGTATTATACAGATTATATATAATTGACACCTTAATTTATGCATTATTTGTGTGGATGTTAGAGAAAACTTGCAAGAGCCAGGTCCCTCCTTCCATCCTGAGGTCCTAGGGATTGAACTCAGGATGTCAGGCTTGGCAGCAAGAGCCTTTACCTGGTGAGCCCTCACTGGCCCAATTTATTTTAAATAAGGGACTTGAACATCCAGATTTTAGTATCTCACAAGGTCTAGGAATCAATCCCACTGTGGAAACTGAGGTATGACTATACACACACAGATGGACAGCATACTAAGCCTAATTCTCATTTTTCACTGAAATCTCAAGTGCTTTTCATATACTGAATAATTAAATAAAAATAAGTGTAGAATGTAATAATTGTAAGCAGGCGAGAACAGATGCTTAACATGGATGAATTCAAAGATGATGATGCTACCGTGTATCAGGGGAAAACTTGCACTACTTTTTGGGTAGTTTCATGGCTTGTGCTTACACATGTAAGCCATAGTTTCTGGCAACATCAATCATTAAGCAATTATCCTTTAAAGAGTGTTTGAAAAAAATTTCCTAGAGTTTTTCTTTCAATTTTAAATAATTAACCTTTATAAATATTTAAAGGGATCAGAAATGGCCTCCTGCCATTTTTTCTTTCAAGGTGAACAGAATAAGGCTTTTAAATAGTACGAGTCAACAGGCAGGCACCCTTTGACATTTCAGGCAGTCTTCATCAACTCAGAGATGCCATAGTGCTGCAACTGTGTAACTAACATTTGTGAAATCTGAAAAATAACTTCACACAAAATCAAATGCTGGTAAAGATTCTCAGATAAATTCAAAGCAAAAGTCAAAGTTCAAGTGGCCTGACTAGAGCTGGCCCAAGGCTCCCTGCCTGCCACCCAGCACTTTTTACTTGTATTCTAGTTTTGGTTTTGCTGCTGTTCTTGCTGTCTAGACAGTCACATGCTCTAGAGCAGCCCAGCCCGTAGGCACTGCATAGTGGGAACATCCTAGCTTTGAACACTCCAGTACAGGGTCATGTGTGTCATTATGGTAGTTATGACTGAGAAACTGAACTATATACAACTTAAATGTAAATGGGTGAATATAATTTGTAAATGCCACATTGACACAGCTCAGAGAAATTTAAGGCTATGCAGGATGTAACTGAATGGTCTTTCCTTGCTATCTAAGCCCAGATTATTCATGCTTTGACAAAAGAAAGAGGAAAAAGGAAGGCTAGTAAAAAGATAAACAGAGGGAGAACATCCGCCTGAGTGCAGTGACAACTCTGCAGGCACTTGGATGTGAAGACACCACCAGCATAGAAACCTCTGCCAAGGCATTTAATGCCTTCGTGCTTCTAGTTCCTCAAATATGGAACTAGAGGTAGGAATGGCAGTCACCTCTTACACTTTTGGCAAACAAACTATATTTAGGAAGTACCTGACAATGTGCCAGTGTTAGCTACTTTTTCAGCAGCATTACCATGACTGATTCCTAATAGAAAGGGGGTGAGTACTGTTGTAGAAATTATTTAAACCCAGTCCGCCTTTGGTTATTGAGTTTCCAAATAAAAATCACAAACAGCCTTTATATTTTTAATAAGCCTTAAGCAGCACAAAAGCTGGGCAGATACCTAGCCTCCATGTTATGAGAATTTATTTTCCTATATTTCATCTGGGCTGCTCTTAACTCTATTTGGCTAGCCCACAGGGCCACAGTGTTTTTATGGCTCACCTAATACAAGGGGGCTTCTCCTTCTCCGTCCTGCACCTTCACCTTCTTCTTCTCCCTATTCTTTCCTCCTCTTCCTCCTCCTACCCCAAGCCCTGGAATCCAAAACCTCACCTATGTCTCTTCTGCCTAGCTATTGGCTGTTGGCAGGTCTTGGGGGCTGGCACTTAGCATTACAATAGACAGTAAAAGACAAAACCTCAACAATTCCCACTTTTAGTCCAATAAAGGACTCTTTTCTCTCAGATATAAATTGAATACAATTATAACAAATATGCAAATTATAAGGTATGATATATACTTATAACATCTGATCCATCATATTTGGCAATGTAGACATGTGTTTTATCATCTATCCTAACTTAAAGGGTTTACAATTCTGTACCTCAATCATGTTTGATTTTAACTTGTTTTTTCCCCCCACAGAGAACTGTTGGGGCAAGCACAGGATTCGAACCAGAGAGAGACAGAGAGGGCGACTCCAGAGCGCAGAGCCACTGCCAGACGGCTGATTTTAACTGATATTACCATCTGAAAGCCATCCCTTTAAGTCTAGAACACTTTCTTCAAAGCTAAACAACTTAAGTTCAATTATGAGACTATGACTAGTCTTCAACCCTGTCAGAGATTTAAGAAGGAATATATATTTGAGTATGCAGAAGTGTAGCTTCCAAAATTTAAACAATTGGCACAGACAGCTGACGTCCTGGACGGTCTCCAATATTCCTTACAGTGTTGGAACATCTACCTTCAGCCTTCTGGTCCAGAACATCTGACAGACCTTAAGTGAGGCAAGAATTATGAATGACTAACTTACCCTGTCTTGGCAGAGCTTAGCAGTTGACTATTCTGCATCTGTTTGTCCTTTTTGAACAGCATTCTGTCTATAGATGAAATTAGGGTATTTTTTTTGCCCAATGGCTAGCTTGTCACAAATGAAGTAACACCGCATGGAGGTATTGGTGCTTAACATCTTCTTTGAAGTGGAATGAGGTACTGTCAGCAGCAGATCTGTCTTGTAATCAAAAGATCTTTTAATAATGAAATGGTTTTAAATGCCATAGTCTGTGGATCTATGATACTTTGAAGACCATTTATCCATATATAGCTTAACTGAATTGTTAAACATTGACTATTTTTGTAGCTATTTACTATATGAAAACATTTTATTGTAAATAACTAAATTAAAATCTAATATGACCATGAAGGTGCAACTTTTGGCTGTTGGCATCTTTATTCACCAATCAGAAATAATGTGAGGCAGGGTCACAGGGGCTACATGCAGACTCCAGGTCTTGAGGGCTCGAATTTAGCATTATAATAGACAGTAAAAGACAAAACCTCAACAGAGTACTTGTAAAAACTCCTGTTGTAAGACATTCTTATGAGTCTTTTTGAATTACTATACCCTTCTGCTGGCCGAAAGCTCTGCTGTGGTTTGACAGTAGGCTCCTCTCTACCCCAGCTCCACTGGTTACAGGGATTGATTCATACTCAGTAGCCTGGCTGACAATTTCCAGACATGCCTATGTCACTACTCATTGTATGTGCTTCTCTCAGATTCTGCCAGTATTAAAGAAAAAAAAAAAAAAGAAATGGAACAAAGAAGCAGCAACTACTACTATCAACTGCATAAATAGCAGGTTTAGGTGATGCCAAGAGGTGACCTTCTCCTAAACAGTTTACAATTCCTATCTGTCTCCAATTCCTATCTGTGTCTGTTGAAAGCTAACATGAAAGAATAACTCTGAAGTAAATGTGGAAGCACATGCTCCCTGTAAACTGTGACACAGTCCTTTCTGTAGTGCAGTACATTTCCAGACTGCTTCCTTTCACAATCAAGCAACAGGAACAGAGACCAAGGTGGAGTGTTTAGTAGTCTGTGCTGATCTTTCATGTTAAAATATAGAGAATTTGTTCAGCTCTTTGTATTTCTTCTCTTCCCTTCCTTTGTTTCTTTCTGCTACTGTTGTTTTGAACTAGAGTCTCCTTATGCCAGGCTGGTCTTGAACTTACTATTAGCTGAGAATGACCTAGGAACTTTGGACCTCCTGAGTCTTACAGGCAAGCATTACCCCAGGTTTATCCAGTTACAGGGCTTAGCCCATGGTTTTTGTACACCACTAAGCAAAGTTTCTACCAACTTAGCTACAACCCTGTCATTTTATATTTGTTTTGAGCCAGATTTCCACACCATAGTCCAGGCTGGTCTGGAACTCATTATGTAGTCCAACTTCAGCTTCTAAGTGCTGTGATTAGGGCATGACCACACCTGACTTAAAACACATTTTTATAACTCCATTGTTAAAGAGGAAGCTAGAAAGTAACCTGACCCTAAAATACAAATCTCTGGTAGCACATTAAAGAACATATTGCACTTTTAATAGTGAAACAGGTTGGGTTAGGGACAGTCTGGTGGTAGAATACATGCACAAGCTCTGGCTTCCATTCTAGTATCACAAGAAAAAAAAAAAAATAGACCCTGCCTCTCTGCCCTATAGTCCATTAGATCAAGCAGATCTCCTACAGCCTCCACTACCCCTACCTCCACCCCATTCACATCCCTTTGTCTCAGCCTTCTGCAGGCACTTCCTGGAACCTGCCTGCCATGTCTGCCAGGAAACAGGTAGGCAATCTTCAGATCTTCACTTTCCCTTCAAACCCATAGCCCAGTTTCTGTACGAGACCATTGCTGGGCCTCCTCTTCCTCCCGCCCCCAATTCTAGCAGACCCCACAGATCTGCCTCCTCACTTCCCTTCCTACATCTTTTGTCCAAGCCTCCAATATATGTACTCTCTGAGAACCCAATAAACTACCAGCTGGCGTTCTCTCCTTCCTGCACCTGTTCAGGGAAGGTGGCTAAGCAATCCCAGAGGCACACCCGCACTCTTCCCTCTGTGGACCCCTATCTGCACCCCCCACTTCTAGCTCAGCTCCACTCAGGTATCAGTCTTCCGCTATGCACACATTCTAACTGAAACCAGGCAATCCTACCAAGCCCGCTGATAAGAATTCTCCTAAGAATCAGAGAGGGCAACAGAAACCAAGGAGCAAAACACCCACTCAACAAAGAGAAGACCAAACATCAGCACCTAAAATAACAATCTTCCCAATCTCAGATGACAAGACACCCACATAAAAACACAACTATTAACAGCCAGGACAACATGTCTCCACTAGTGCCCAGCAATCCTACCACAACAGGCCCTGAGAAACACAGTGTAGCGAAGCGCACACAAGGACTTTACAATAGCCTTTAAGAATATGTCAGAGGGCCTTAAAGAGGAAATGAATAATCCATCAAAGACATCCATGAAAACACAAACAGTGGAATGAAACGAAGAAAACTGTTCAAGAATTATAGATGGAAATAGAATCAGTAAAGAAAACCCAAACTGAGGGAAAGCTAGAAATGAAAGATGTAAAAACTCAAAAAGAAACTTAGAGGCAAGCCTCACCAACAGAATTCAAGAAATGGAAGAGAGAATTTCAATCATTGAAGACAAATGGAAGGAATGGATACCTTAGTCAAAGAAAATGTTACATCTAAAACCATCCAGGCACAAAGCATCCAGGAAATCAGGGACACTGGGAAAAGGACAATTCTATGAATAATAGAATAGAGGAAAAGAAAGAAACCTAAACCAAAGGCACGGCAAATATCTTCAACAAAATCAAAGAAGAAAATCTCCCCAACCTAAAAAAGGTAATCTCTATCAAAGTATAAGAAGCATACAGAACCCCAGATTCTGGACTAGAAAAGAAACTCCACACATCACATTAATAATATAACATTAAATATACAGAACAAAGAAAGATTATTAAAAGCTGCAAGGGAAAAAAATAACATTTAAAGGCAGACCTGCTAGAATAACACCTCACTTCTCAATGGAAAACTCTTAAAAACTAGAAGGGCCTGAGAGACTCCAGGAGACTCTAATATACCACCCCAAACTACTATACCCAGCAAAACTTTTTATCACAATAGATGGAGAAAGATATTTCATAATAAAACCAAATTTAAGCACTATCTATCTACAAACTAGCCCTAGAGAAAGTACTAGAGCAAGGGTTCTCAACCTTCCTAATGCTGCTATCCTTATGCTATGGTGAATCCCAACCATAACATTATTTTCATTGCTACTTTATAACTGTAATTTTGCCTTTTTTTTTTTTTTTTTTTTTGGTTTTTCGAGACAGGGTTTCTCTGTGTAGGCCGGGCTGTCCTGGAACTCACTCTGTAGACCAGGCTGGCCTCGAACTCAGAAATCGCCTGCCTCTGCCTCCCAAGTGCTGGGATTAAAGGCGTGCGCCGCCACCGCCCAGCTAATTTTGCTATTGTTATGAATCATAATGTAAGTATAAGTTTTCTAATGGTTTTAGGCAACCCCCCATGAAAGAGTCATTGACTTTCAAAGAGGGAAGACTTCAACCTAAAAAGCTAACAACACCCAAGACAACACAAGAAATAAATATCAGACCAGCAATTAAAAAAAAAAAACAAACAACAAGCCCACCTCAACCACAGTAAAATAACAGGAACAAACACTGTTCATCAATTACTCTCATCATCAATGGTCTCCACTTCTTAATAAAAAAGAACAGTTTAACAGAATGGGTTTATTAATCCTTCAGCTGCACCCAAGAAACACATTAACATCAAGAACAGAATTAACCTCAAGGAAAAATGATGGGAAAAGATATCCTAAGCAAATGAACCTAAGAAGCAAGCCAGTAGAGCCACTTTACTATCTCTTCTGACTAGTTTGGTTACATAGTAAAGTGGCTCTGCCGGCTTGCTTCTTAACATCTATGCAGCAAATACATGGGTACCCGAGTTCAGAAAAGAAACTCTATTTCAGCTTAAATCACATACTGACCCTCACACAGTGATAACATACACAGTCCTTTAGATTTTAGTTAATATCAGATACAGTCAAGTTCACAATCAAAAACAACCATCACAACCATCACAAGTCCACCCCTTGTCATATCATAATATATCACAATCATGTCATATCACAATCATATCTCCTTAAGTCATGCTTAATTTCTAAATGAAAACAATAACCAGGTCATAATTACATCTAACATGATAAAACTCTCCCACATACAATATATACATACAATTCAACTGCATTATATATTTAATCGGTCATAATTATACCTAACATCATATAACCATACCTTATATAACTGCAAGCTTATTATAAACTTAGAATAGGTGGCACTGTCCCTTACAGGACATTCTTTCAGTATCTCAGACTTAAATATGATAATCAATAATATTCTCTTATTTGATGTTAGATTATATGATAAAGAAATGGAGGAAAGAAAATACAAATATCTGTACAAACATAGTCTTAACAAAATATGAGGTAGGAATTCATGTCAATTATAGTCCTCATTTCTGCAACTGGTCACATGGCCTTAGCTGGTATTTATAACTACCTTTCTCTATGACCCATTCTGTATTTCCTCCACCCTCAGCAGGCACTTCAGCAGGTCTTGGCCCTTTTCTTGGAAGAGTGACCCATATCTGTTGCATAAAATAAAAAAGAGGCACCATCCCATACAAATGCTGGCTACTCTCTGGCCCTGGTGGTCTCACACCTCCATGGCTAGCCCCATGCAGGGACCACCCGTCTCGGAGTTCTCTTGCTGCAGATTCTGCTCACATTCCCAGTCATCTGCCTCCTGTGTGGTCAACTGTCACAAATCTCCGTAACTAGGTAAGATCAAAACTCTAGAGGCTTGTAATTTATCAGTCAGATTTATATTTGTAAATTCTCAACCCACAAAATGCCCGCACAATGAACTAAAAACTCAATTGATATAAACACAAGCTATACCCCTAGATGGGGCAAACACACCCTACTATTATTTACTCATCTAAGAAATCCCCAATACTTATGGCTCCCAGGACTGTGTGGTTCTGGCTCCTCTTTCTCTCCTATAGGTTCCATCTTATCTCCTCTCCATTCATTCCTCTCCCTCTCTGTACTCTCTGTACTCATCTCTAAAATTCTCAGCCCACCTTCCTTTTCCACTGCCCAATCACAGGCTCTCACCGTACCTTGTGCCTGCCCTCACCTGCATATAGACAGCAATCCACACATACCTTTACTTCTGAAGGGTATGTACTCTTTGTCATCCTGCCTGGATTCAGTTGTTGTAGTTTCCTATGACTTTAATCATCAGATACAGTAACAACAAGAGACACTCGAAAGGATCTCCCACACTGCAGACCTAATCCTTCTTACCTCCATTGTGGAGAAGCAATCCAATTTTCCCTGGTAAGCTTGATCAGCTACCCTCCTAACACTGCTATTTCTTCCTTAGCCTGTAGATGATACTGTTACTCATTTCAGATGCTCAGTGTGTCCGGGAGGAAGTCTGAGCTTCCAGTTCAGTGGAATGATTGCTGTGCTCCTTTCAGAAGCACTGCCCACTCTGGAACCAAAACTTCTGGGCCAGCAGAACTTGAGGTCATGGAAACAGGACGTAAAAATTTTCCTAGTAGGTCACTAGGGATGATAGTGAATGAAACTATTGCCTTTTCCATCCCTTGATTCCTGGATCCATGGATCCTGGCTATGGAAGAAACGTGTTCTGGAGAACCCTGCCCCAGCCCTCCAGGCTGCTGCCACCTATGGTGTTGTAACTGTGTCTTTAAAAGGCTATTCCATCTTTCTGTCAGGCTAGCTGCTTCAGGATATTGGGAAACTTGGTAAGACCAGCAGATTACATGACTGTGAGCCCACTGTCACACTTCTCTGGCTATGAAGTGAGTTCTTTGGTCAGAAGCAATACTGTGTGGAATACCAGGATGGTGGATAAAGCATTCTCTAAGTCCACAGATGGTGATTTTGGCAGAAGCACTATATGCAGGAAAGGCAAATCCATAACCAGAGTAACTACCTACTCTATTAAGGACAAAGTATTGTCCATCCCACAGAGAAAAAACACTATCTGTGGCTCAGTGTTGGTCTCTGCTGTTGGCAGATCTGGCAGTCAGTAGCAGCTGTATCCAGGTTAGGTCAGCTTTGGTGAGCTGAAGCACATGTTGTCTAGCCCATGCAAAATCCCCATCTCTGCCACCATGGCCACTTTGTGCATGGCCCCATTTGTCAATGATTGGAATGGATAGAGAAAGAAGCTGTCTATAGAACAAGTCATCCTATCTAGTTGCTTATTGAACTCCTCTTCTGCTGAAGTCACCTTCTGATGGGCATTTAAATGAGATACAAGTATCTTCACATCCTTCACCTATTTGAAGAAATATATTCATATACTTATTTCCCAGTCTTTTTCACCAATTTGCTAATCATGGTCTTTCCAAGTTCCTGACCAATCAGCTAATCCATTGGCTATAGTCCATACATCAGTGGACAGTCAAAAACATGGTGGTCATTTCTCCTTCCAAACAAAATGTATGACTATGTGTACTGCCTGAAGTTCTGCCCATTATGAAGACTTCCCTTCACCAGTGTCTTTCAGGGTTGTCCCAGAAAGAGGTAATGCTGCAGCTGTCCATTTCTGGGTTATACTTGCATAATGTAAAGAACAAGACCCTAGTCTTCTCTTTCTCAGTTATAGGGCACATCCCATGAGGCTACAGGTGCATGCCTGGCAGCAGACAGCATTATAACAGGAGTAGAAACTATAGGAATTTAGGTTAATTCTTCAAGTAACCTGCTTGGGCCTGATCACATACATGCCACTTCCATTTGATAATGGACTGCTGCTGTGGGTCAGATAACACCAAACTCATGATGGGCAACTGAGGTCTCATGGTAATTTGATGGCCCATTGTCAACCATTCAGTTTCCACTAAGGCCCAATAGCAGGCCAAGAACTGTCTCTCAAAACGAGAATAGTCTGTAGATGATGAACCTTGTTCCAAAATCCCAAAGGTTTCTCCTGTACGGAGCCTGCCAAAGGCTCCAGACAGCATCCCTGTCTGCCATAGACATCTCAAGTACTATTGGTCCACTGGATCATACGGTACACATGGTAGAGCAGCCTGCACAGCAGCCTTGACCTATTAAAGAGCCTTGTCCTGTTACACGCCCCGTACAAAGCTAGCAGCTTTCAGTCATTAGGTATACGGACTGGAGTAACATACCCAAAAGAAGAGTGTGCTGTCTCCAGAATCCAAATAGGCCTACTAAAGGTTGTGCTTCTTTCTTGGTGATGGCATACCATCATGGCTCCTAAAAATTCACTTATGTAGAAGGCCCTTGAATTTTGATTAAATTTATTTCCCAACCTCTAATAAGTACATATGTTACCTATGAATTCAAATGGTTGCTACCTCCTGCTCATTTGGTTGAATCATCACAATGTCATTAATGTGATGCACCAATGTGATATTTTATGGAAGAGAGAGATAATCAAGATCTCTTATAAGTTATGACATAACTTACAAGAAAGTTTATATATCCTTCAAGTAAAATTGTAAATATATACTACTGGCCTTGCCAACTGAGAGAAAATTGCTTATGGTAGTCCTTATGAACAGGTACCAATGCAAAGGCATTTGTCAGATCAATAGATGTATACCAGTAGAGGACGCATTATCTGTTCATGGGAATACCACATGTACAGTAGCTACAACTAGAGTCACGACTTAAGTTTCAGAAGTCAACAGTCACGCTCCATGATGCATCTATCTTCTTCATTGGCCAGATAGGAGGGCTAAGGGGGATGTGATGGAGATCATCACCCCACATCTTTCAAGTCCCTGATGATGGCACTAAGTTCTGCAATTCCTCCTAGGATGTCTTTTGCTCATATTTTCCTTGGCAGAGGCAGCTCTAAAGGTTTCCATTTGGTCCTTTCAACCTTAACAGCCCTCACTCCACAGGTCAGGGAACCAATGTGGGAATTCTGCCAACTTCTAAGCATATCTTTACTGATTATACATTCTGGGACTGGAGGAATAACCACAGATGAGTTCGAGAACCTCCTGTGAGTTGGGCTTCAGCTAAACCTTCATTAATCATCTGACTTCCATAAGCCCCTACTTTAACCAGAAGGCCACAATGCTCATTGGGGTTCCCCACCCCAATCAGTGTCAATTCAGAACCAGTATTCAATAGACCCTGGACAGTCTGATTGTTTCCTTTCTCCAGTGTATAACTACCCTTATAAAAGGCCATATATAGAAAGGCTAACAGTAAAACTCAGGGTTTTTTTTTAAATCAAGATCTTTCTCCAGGGGAACCTGACCAACCCTTCATTCAAGGGTTCCTGGGTCTGAAAACTGGTTCAAGTCTGGAAACTGATTCACAGGCTGAAATTTCTTTCTGCCACAATCAAATGTAGCCTTTCTTTCATTTGTTTTTTGGGGTCTTTTTCTGTTATATAGTTCAAACAAAAATGCAGTATGCTTTTCATCTGTGAAAACACCATGACTGATTACCAGTGCCATTTAAGTCATGCCACCATAAACATCCCTTTGCCTGTGCTGCCCATTGTGAGTTAGGCTACAGTGTTCATCCCTTTGCCTGTGCTGCCCACTGTGATACCTCTGCTCACCCCTATGCGTCACTTGCTGACTTGCTGCCAGTCAGTGCTGCCACTTTGACCAGTGCTACTTCCATGCCCAATGAACCCTTTGTGTTTAATTCATCCAACAGAGCAGCAGTGTCTCCAACCTTAAAGTCTGACACAAGGAAAGGCGACAGCAAAGCTCTTCAAGTGTGCTGGTCCCTCACCATTTTGTCCTATATGATTACTGAGGGCATGCTTCTCGGCCTTCCATAGTGGAGGATTACGTACACTGTGTGTCTACTCTAGCATTGCAATGTCCTTGAGCCTTAAAATCCCCATCAACACTAAGCCAAGGGGTATCAAGCATAACCAGCTCAGTTTCAACCATCTCTTGACAAATGCTTCAGCCAACCATTCAAACAGACTTTTGACACCATTTAAAATTGTTGCCTCTCACAGCTGGTGAATAATCAAACGCATTTCTCTATAAAATATTTCATACCATGGGCTTTCAATACTATTTTAAGTTTCTAGGAGAGGTTTCAATAACTGTAGGTATCAGCAATTTGAAAACTTATTCTAGATGCTTTTAAATTCATTCTTATACTGCTGTTGCTCTGGAATCACTTCTGGTACCAAATCTGTATTAGTCAGGATTCTCTAGAGAAACAACTGATAGGATGAACACACCCACACACACCACACATATATATTCATACGTATACATATATACATACATACATACATACATACACACAAACACACAACATATATATGGAAAGAGAGGAAGGGAGGGATTTGTTAGAGTGGCTTACAAACTATGATCTATCTAGTTGAACAATGGCTGTTTATCAACAGAAAGTCCAAGAATCCAGTAGCTGTTCAGTCCATGAGGCTGGTTTCTCAGCTGGTCTTTAGTATACACTGGAATCCTGAAGTAGGCTTTAATGCCACTGAAGAAATGAACTTGCCAATCAGAGTGAGGGCAAGCAGGCAAAAGAGCAAGCTTCCTTCTTCCTTTAGATAGGCTGCTACTAGAAGGTGTGGCTCAGATTAAAAGTGGATCTTCCCACCTCAAAGATCTGGATTAAAAGTGGGTCTTCCCACTTCAAATGATTTAGTTAAGGAAAAAAAAATCCCTCAGAGTATACCCAATCACTTGGGTTTCATTTAATTCCAGATGTAGTCAAGCTGATAACCAAGAACAGCCAGCACTAGAATATTATGTTGATCATTTTCCATTTATGTGCCAAAAGATTTCACAACTCTTAAAAAATGTACATAAGTATTTAACAGGGCTTTCTATGTACCAGATGTTCCTTTAAGCTTTGCAAATATTAACTAGCTTAATCCACACAATAACCTAACGAAATGTATCTTATTATTCCCCATATAACAAGTGAGAAAATTAAGAACAGAAAATTTAGGAGATTTTCAAACTCAGGCAGACTGGCTCCAGGATTTATGTTTCTATTCTGTACTAACACACACACACACACACACACACACACACTTTTGTATTATCACATATTACATAACTTTTAGAACACAAACCTACCGTCTCTTGCCGGCCAACTCTAGCCTTCTCAATGTTCTTCTGTAAGTCTGCATGCTTCTGGCTTCCCTCTGACAGCTAGAGAGAAAATCAAACATGAAATGAGCGGCTGAGAAGCTGCCAGAAAGATGTCTTTAGAAGACAGAATGAAATAGACTTGCTGGCTCAGCTCTATGTTAGAAAATATATTAAAGGCTACACTGAAAATTTTTCTAATTTGAAAAAAAATTATGAATCATTAGAGTAGAATTAAAGAAAAGTATCCTAGTTAGGGTTACTATTGCTATGATAAAACACTATGACCAAAAGGAATTTGTGGAGGAAAGGCTTTATTTGGCTTATGCTTCCACCTCCAAGTCCATCCCTGAAGGATACAGGACAAGAACTCAGAGCAGTTCCTGGGGGCAGGAACTGATGCAGAGGCCATGAAATGGTATTCCTCACAGCATGCTCAGCCTGCTTTCTAATGAAGTCCATTACCAACGGCTGAGGATGGCATCATCCACAATGGGCTGGGCCCTCCCGATCTATTCCTTAATTAGTAATTAATCCCCATCAATTAAGAAAATGCTCTACAGCAGTGGCTCTCAACCTTCCTAATGCTGCAACCCTTTACAGCTCTTCATGTTGTGGTGACCCTCAACCATAAAATTATCTTCATTGCTACTTCATAACTGTAATTTTGCTACTGTTTTGAATTTTAATATAAATATCTGTGTTTTCCAATGGTCTTAGGTGACCCCTGTGAAAGGGTCATTTGAAATCCACAGGTTGAGAACTGCTGCAGATCTTATGATGGCATTTTCTCAATTGGGGTTCTCTCCTCTCAGATGACTAGCTTGGATAAAGCTAACATAAAATTAGCCTGCACAAAAACTAAATGTTTTCTTATTTCATCCAAAAAAATGTTACCTTTAATTTTTTTAAATTCTTGTTCTTCTGAGACAGGGTCTCACTATTTAGGCCTCACTAGCCTGGGACCCAAAGAGAATACCCTGTCCCTGTCTCCCCAGGTGTTGGGACTAAAGACACACCACACCCAACCCTGAGAAACATGTCTTCAACACTTTTACATAATCTTTAGCTCTTCTCCATCTCTGTCCACAAATAACCTCTACCTTAACTTACTTTAGTCAGAAACTGGACTTGAAAATTCAAAAATAGTGAGTTCCTGGAGGGGGGAAATGGGGTAAGGAAGAACATCTGAAAGTAAAAAATAAAAATTTTTCAAAAAAAAAATTGCTGTTTAAATTCATTTCACTTTGACTAAGGCTACACTCCAAACTACCCAAAGTTGTCTCGTGTAGACTTGTAGAGTTCAATGAGGTCTGCATCTATCCATTTGTTCCCGTTAAGGGATAAGAGGACTGCACATCCACACATTAAACTCTCAGGGACAAGATCTGTTTCCTGCTGCCAATTCTAGACATTTAATTGGTTAATTAACTAATTTATCCATTTTATTCGGCTTAAAAAGCAATAAATTCCATGTGGATGTCATCCAGACAGTGAGTATGGAAAATGTACAAGCATACCCTAGAAAAGACTGACAAATTTCAGAGTAACTCGACCACCAAGTACTCACACCTATCTGTGAGTAAATAAGTGACCGCAATTTTCCCCAAACCCCTGCTACCAATCTTCACTAAACTAAGAAACTTCAGACTCATTCAGAGAGCTTCTTAGTGTCTTTCACGCCTCTGTCACCTGGAGTCTCAGACATTGGGAAGTAACTGAGGGCTGCATTCATTTAGTTTATTAGCTGAGAAGAAACTGACTTCTCACAATATAAATCTAGCTATATAGAGGGAGATGAATATTTAAACACCAATCTTGCTTAAAATTCAGAAACAGCATCTTTAGAAAGTGGGTAGCTCTACTGTAGGGACTCCTCTACTTTTCAAAGTAAAAGGAGGTTGATGGTGCTTCCTGCTCACACTTTGAAAAGTAGAGGAGTCCCTACAGTATTTCACTCTGACTCTGAAAGAGCACAAGTCACCAGGTCAAACAGACATCGGCAGCCCAACAGTTGTGCCCCTTCTAGAGACACTATCTTAAGTTAGAACAAAACACACTCGGCAGCTTTGCCGAGCCAAAACAAGCTTCAAGGCTTTAAATTTAGCAACAAGATCCAGTTCTTCAATGAAGATTCCAATTTATTTTTTTTAAACCTCCAAGTTTAAAAGGTTAATATTCTACACCCTTAAGGATCTACGTGAAATAATCTTTAAGTGTTTACATCACTTCAATTCAGAAAAGGGGAATTCTATAATTAAAATAATACATGCACATATTTAAAAATTAAAAACACGGAAATTATTTATAAAATAAATCAGACACATTAGCCTTAAAGTTAATAATTATGTAAAACATGCTAACATACTAACACACACACACACACACACACACACACACCACACACACACACATATTATATATATATATAATAATCCTGAGGTAACATGAAGCACTACATTCCTGAGTTGTCATGTTAAGTACATTGGTAATACAGACACAATCTAAATGATAGGATCGCAGATGCTTCGCTGAAGGCTGTTGGTCCTTGTTAGTCTGCAAATACTGACCCAAGCCCACCCCATGGCCTCAGCTCTTGTCAGGCTGCCGTTGTCATCAGGCTGAGGACTCTGTTCCAGTTTCAGGTTTTTGCTTGTTTTGATCTGTAAGAAGTTATGCTATACTTCCTAATAGGCCCTGTGAATTAAATCAAACCAGGGCTCTGAGGAGAATGAACTGAGACGTTCAGTCACTGAATACACAGTTTTTTAGCAGGCAGCTGTTCTACCTCCTGAGCTTCCAACTAGACAGTGGAGGGCTCCTCAGAGCACCAGACAATCACTGCCACTGACTATAGTCCCAAGAATTTCTGTTTATAAATTTCTTAGATGACGCTGATCTCGCTGATTACGGGTTCACAATTTTGAGAAATACTGATCTAAATAAAATTTTGTTTTCTCTGAGTAGCAAAACCAACCGAAATACATAAGATATTAATATATTTATATTAATATAAAGAAAAATATAACCTAGCTCCTAAGAAAAAGAAGATTACTTCTATACATTGTAGTTTGAACTAAAGAAAATATCTCCATATCTCTCTGTATTTAGAAACCAAAAGTCCACACTTACAAAAAAACTTTAAAATATATATATTTTCAAAAGGTATTCACCACAAAATTCCTCTAAAGACCAAACTATTCTGGTATATTTTTATAAAGTAAAACCAGAATCAACTATATATTATACTAAATCTATCCCTATATTTCACTAAGGCTAATGAGAATCATTTTTACAGCCTAGAACGCCAGAACAAAGAGCATCAACTGGAGCAGTAAACTACCTGTGCCTAGGAAAAACAGGTTTCATCTTTAGATTCGAGGCTCTAACACAATATTATTCTATGACCACACTGGAGACTGCCCTTTCTCTAGACATGAAAATACACATAAAAAAACACAACAGTCCCACTGCATACCTTCTTAATAAGTGCATCCTGTGGCTTTACATTTGGACAAAGATCAACACAGGTAACATTTCAGCATGTAAACCAGACTGACCTTTGCATAACACTTTACAATCCACTATGTTCAGATAAATTTCAAATGTGTATACATATAAATATATACACGTGTATATGTACCTGTTGTGTTTGTTTATATTAGACAGGTTCTCACTATGTAGCACTGGAAAACCTGGAACATTCTATTTAGGCATGCACAACCGAGTGCAACAGGTCTACATTATTTTAGAAACAACTTTGTTTTTCAGAGAAGTTTTAGGTTGAACACAAGGTAAAGATGTTCTCACACATCCTAACCTTACATATACACAGCCTCCTCACTATCAAATCTTACACGAAATGGTACATTTACCACAATTTATGAGTGCACTGACATTACTATCACTGAAGTCCAGGGTACATTAGGATCCAACACTGCTGTTGTGTACTCTGGGGGTTTTAGGAAACACACCCACCATTCCAGTCTCACAATGAATAGTTTCACTGGTCAAAATTCTCTGTGCTCTATGTAGTCAGCCCTTCCTCCCTCTAGCCTGGCTTTTTTCACTTAGCAATATGCATTGAAATCCCATGGAACTCCAAACGGTCCTATGGTTTATGATAACTAATTTTTTTCATCAGTGAATAATATCCAAGTATCTGGGTAACTTACAGTTTGTTCCTCCATTAAGCTACTAAACACTCTAGTTGCTCCCAAGTGGGAGTAATTATAAATAAATCTTACTATAAATGTCTGTTCAGATTTTGTACCAATGTAAGTTTTCAACTCACTTTGGTAAATACTAACGAATATAACTATTGAGTCATAGGGTAAAAGTACGTTTACTTTAATAAGAAACTGACAAACTGCACAATTTCTACTCCCAGTAGCCACAGATGGACAGTTCCTTTGCTCTGTACCCTCCCAGCATCTGGGGTCACTAGTGCCTGCATGTATATGTGTCTCGCCTCATGGTATATGCCAGGTGCCCATGGAGGCTAGGAAAAGGCATTGGATCCCTTGGAACTGGAGTTATAGGTAGCTATGAGCCACCAGGTGAGTGCTGGGAACCAAATCTGGGTCCTTTGCAAGAGTAGCCAATGCTCTTAGCTGCTAAGCCACCACTCCATCTTCTTTTAAAAATTTTTAGTTGTAGAAAAGAGACTCCTTTAACATATTTTGTTCAATGTCATTACATACACTTGGGCTGCTGCACAACCATCGCTACTTTCTGCTGCAGAACACGTTCATCATTCCAAACAAACTATCCACTAGCAACGCCTTCCTGTCCTCCTGTCCCTTCTGCTATGTTACCACCTGTCTGCTTTAGCCTGGCCTAAACACCTCACATAAATGGGATCACACAATATCTGCCTTTTTGTATCTGGCTTCTTTAACTTAGCAGTTTCAAGGATCATCTATGCTGTAGCACATACTGGAATTCCATTCCTTTTTAAGGCTGAACAAAATTGAGTTCTGTGTGTACACCACATTTTACATACTTACTGATGGCCATTTATCTTAGGATCGTCTCCTCCACTGTGAAGAACACTGTTATGGACACTGGTGTACTCTTGAGTCCCTACTTCAAATTCTCCATACCTTGCTAACATTTATTTTCTTTTATTGTGATAATGTCTATCCCACTCGGTGTGGCATAAATGTTGGACTTAGGTTTTTGGAGTTTTGACATTTACCAGCAGTAAATAATAGGCTAATTCCTCGCAAGTTCCCCAGAATGGATATTACCATCATTTAAAAGGTTGCTCATCTAATGGATGAAAAGTCACATGTCTTACTGGTTTCATTTTATTTCTTTAATCTTTTTAGCCTTTGTGCACATATGATGTATGTATGTGCACATGCATGTGTCCATGCCAGGTGCACACATACTTGCCATGATGATCTGGAGGTCAGATAGCAAGCATGAAGGTCAGTCCTCACTTTCCACCTGGAGACAGGGCCTCTTTGTTTACTTCTGCATTTGCCAGGCAAATGTCCACAAGCTTCCAGGGACAGCATGTCTCTGCTGATCTGTGCAGTGGCTATTTGGGAGTCACAGAGATGTGCTGTCTCATCCAGTTTTTCATGTGTTCTGGAGATTTGAACCCAGGTCCTTATGAATGTATGCCAAGTGCTTTACACCCTGATCCACCCAACCCCTTAGATTGATTTTAGTTTTTGATATTTAAGAAATCTTCACATTTTTATGAATCAAGTTTTTTCCTTGTAACTGAGAATTGAACCTAGACCCTTAAGTATGCTAAATGTGCAATCTAAAGCTAAGCTACACCTTCAATCCATACGTATTTTTCATTGTTAAAACCCTCTTTATGTATTATTACATTGCTCATGCTGTGCACATCACATGAGTGGCTGTGCACATCACAGATGTGTACAGAGGTCAGCGATGATAACTCTGTGGAGACAGTCTTCACAGCCAACCCTCACATGGGTTCCATGTAGGCTTCTCCACACAGCCTTACTCTGGTCTATTCCTAGCAACACCAATGTTCAACTACAGCACCACGGTATTTGTTCAGTTTTCTGACAGGCACAAATCTTACCTCTTAAGAAAGAAAAGCTTAGTGATTATGCTGCAAGGAGCAGTGGGCTGGACAATAAGCTGAGCACTGTCTATTCTGGTTCCTCCTCTCAATATATTCCTGGTCCTTTATTAAATTTTATTTAATAAATAAATTAAAAATTATTGGTAAAACTCAAGTGGATGTCAGCCATCACCAATTAGCTAGAGAGACACAAACTGATGTTTTTATAATGGATGTCCTCACTCAAGTGTACATTGTCCCACTGTCCTAGGAAGTGTGTTGTAATTTTCTTCACGTATTTACTAAGATTTAAATTTGGTTTTGGTGTTACTAAAAGACAGGCAATGATACCAATCAGACTACCATTTGAAGTGAACTGAAGTGTTAAAGGTTAGTCAATATGTAAATGCATAGCCTTGAAAATATGAAAAGTCGAAACTGTTTTGTATCTAATCTAAAGTTAAGTGGATTAAAAAAGAATTATAATGTAGGCAAGTCATGGCTATAAATAAATGTAAATACTAGGGAACTGGTAAGACTCTGTATCTGAATTTGATCCAGTGCAATCCTAAGTCTGAACCATGCCCTTGGTCAAAAGTTTAGTTTAAACACAAATGCACCTAACAGGGTTAATTTTTATGAAATATCTATAAGGCACAGAACAGCTAGAGTTGCTATTAGAATGTGAATACTAAAATCTATAAAGTACTGATGGCCTTTTGGGGGCAAAATAGAGCAAACAAACTGAAATGAGGGTTTTAATGGCAGCATGCTTTTGACACTCTGCTGCCACCTGGTGGCAGGGCATTACCAGCCTGGCTCTTGTGGACTGGGTCTTTTCCAGACTGTTTGATTTACAGGGGAATGTAGTTTTGTAGAATGACTCTCACAAGACTCTATTTCCTAGGAAACACAGAAGAGTGTTTGGAGCATGAACTATAGAATTTAATAGCTAGTCATCCTTTTCAATCACGCCATGAAGCTCCCACAGCAAAGATGAGTAATTTCTAGGGAAGTCTGGAAGCCTCGCCTGAGGCTACCTACCACAAGAGCAAAGCAAACAGTAAATACTTCTTAAATCTCTGATAACTTAAAAGTGGTATCAAATTCATACACTTCAACAGCTGTAACCAGTTGACTATTTTTTAACTATTTCAAACTGTTTATCCATAAAATGCATACATATTTTTTCTCCCATCTTCAATATTCGAGTCATCCTATCTCTGCAAAGAGTATTTAACTCAGTTATCTGGGTTAACAAGAGAGCTCAGTAATAATATTCAACTTAAAAGCATGCCTTCGTTAGAGGTGGAGGACAGAGGCTTGCTGTGTTGTCCAGGGTGCCTCTAAATACCCTCCTACCTCAGCCTTCTGAGCAGCTGGGATGCCCAGCTTTTAAAAGGCTTTAAATGCATATAGATGTCATTTGGCAGAACCTCTTAGTTGCTTCTCCAAAGCCTTTCTTTCTTAACAGAGCTCCAATTTCTGTTCAGACTAGAGTGGTAATGTGCTCCAAGAGAACAGGATGCTCCCAGACCAATCCTTCAGTGTTAAGTCTGTCAGCTCAGACTCAGCCAATGAGACATACACAGAAGCCTGCTTGGGCAAGGGGGCATTTTCCTCTTGTATAAAAGATGGGGGGTGGAGGGTGAAGGGAGAGAATGGGAGAAAGAGGAAGACAGGGAGTGGGGATGGGCAGTCTATTCTCTGGGCACTGTTGAGAGAGGACTTAGGAGTCTCAGTAAGTACTTAAAACCAAACAGGGAAAGCCAAATGTCAAAGGCAGTCTAGATAAAGTGTAGTGAAATTAGCCACCCTTGAGAAGACTATCTCTAGCTTCTTACTTCAGATAAGATAATGAATCTCTATTTTGTAAGCCAATTTGAATTACTTTTCTCTCATTTCTTTACACATAATGTCAACAATAGAGCAGGAGAGGGAGACAGCTCAGACTTTTTAGGAGGGTGTACTGCTCTTCTACAAGACCCAAGCTGCTTATAACTCCAGCTCCAAGAGATCTGACACAACCATACACATACACAAATAATTAAAAATAAAAATTTTAAATGCTTTAAGAATATTAATAGTATTTAGTTTTAAGTGAATATTATACAAATTTATTTTAGAAAAATGCCAGTGTGACTATTTTTAAACTATCAGGGCAAATGTGGACTTCTTGCTTGCTAATGTCTATCAGGGACAGATCTGAAGTAAGCTAACTGGGTAGAAAAAAAAAAAAAGATGTATAACCTGTAAAATAGACACTACAAATATACTAACCAAGTTGGCTGCTCCTAAGTGCCTGGTGAGAGGAATGTCAACTGGGCTCGTTCAGAGACTCAACTCAGATATATTTAATCAGGAAAAGACTCACATAGCCTGTTAACACCAACAGAGGTCTATACAAGCTGGAATGTGATCTGCAAGCTGAGATTATTTCAGGCGTCAACTCGGGATGTATTCAAACTCAGAGAGTGCATAAAGTTAGACAGAATTTACTAAAGTTTGTTTCATGGAATACTAATATCTCAAGGAAACAGGATAAGGAAGATTTGCTTATTAAAGCCTCAGAGAATTCAAATTAGTTGCTTTTGTGAACCCAGGGTTCCAAATTCTTTAGATTACAGAACCTCCTTTTCAGTAACACATGGCATCTATTACACGGGATCCTGTCAAGTATAATTCAGGCAAAATGGTAGAAAAATGAAATGATGAAGTTAAAAATACACACTTAATTGTTCCCACATAATATTCGTTCCCAAAGCTAAGTTTTTAAAAAGTCAAGATTACACCAGGATTACACCATGATTCCAACAATCATGACTACTTGGTGGAAATCATTTTTAATGCTGTATGTTATCGAATAGAAGGGAAGGGAAACCTAGGGCAGGAGAAGGCCCTGGACCAAGTGCAGAACACTGGGGACTGAACCCAGGTTGTGATGTAGCTCAAGTCGGGCAGGGGCGCAGTAACTAATGTGTCTGTTCAGCACTCCACAGATCTCTATGTATCTCAATTACTGCGTTCCATGCTACCAACAAAAGATGAGCACGCTACAGTCCCTTCCCTGAAAGACTGTCTGCCGTGGTGGCTCTAACTACACAAAGGCTTCTTCATGCTACAGAGGAAGTGCAAACACAGTCTCTGTGATGGTCAATGCTGTTGACCGTTTGGACTGCACTGTTGTCATGGAAGAACTACTGGAAATCCTTTTCCCCTCAAGCTATTTACTTCAGGTATTTTGTTAGATGGAAGTAAGTAACAACATCACTCTGCATGACAGTGTGGTAACAACACTGTGGACCGCGCTGTATCACAGTGATGTGCTGCTGAGTGACTTACTTTTATGTCCTGCTCATCAGTCACAATGCTTGCCACAGCAAGCATTCACTAAACATTCATCAAATAATTTCAACAGAGGTAGTGTCTGTCTTTTTTTAAAAAAAAAAAAAAAATTTTTTTTCTAGTAATCTACATAGTCCAAAAGTAGACCTAGTTTTTGAAGACTCAACTTTAGCTATAAAGATCTCTATATGCCCATTTCTAGACACTGACAGCAGCGGTGGTAGCAGTGGCGTGGCTCCAAATTGAGAACATCTCTCACTGTCTCCAAAACTAACACAACAAAATCCAGCTTCATGTTCTTTTGCTTTCAGAATGAAATGCTTACTATACACCAACTCCTAGAAAGGCTTGCCTGAACTAGCCTCTAAACCAAATCCTGAATAAAGAACTACAAAAGTTCTGGGGGAGCAACTTCCTAATTCGTACCTGTCTTAAAAAAACCATTGAATACTGCCATATAGCTACTGCCATGTTAATTAAATTCTTATTTTTAAGAAGTCACATGTTTTAATTATAAATTTAAAATACTGCTTTGACTTATAAAGTGTCAATAAAGTGGATACAACCTTTCCTACACTTAATTTCTAAGTGTACAACTCAGTACTGCTAAGTGCATTCAGGCCATTGTAACCAATCTCCAGAACTGTTCGTCTGTTCAACAAGACCTTCCCACCTCCAGACTTCAGCAACCTCAGCTCACTTTCTGTTTGAGTGCGGCTACAACTCCATGTCCAATACAAGGGAGCCATCCTGGTACATCCCCTGAAACACATATACACCCTGTACACAAAGCACGGGAGCAAAATCCTGCCACATTCCTCACTCGGCACAGACCTCAGACTAAGTAGGGGATGGAGACAAGGCGGAACCTGTCCGCCCAAGCCAAACCTCCTCCATGTGATGTGTCAGAGTTGCCATCCTTTATAAGACTGAAGTCAGGATGATTGTCTTAAGAATTAACTTCAAGGCCATTCTTGGAGTTTTAACAATTATTTTATTTTATTTTTAATTATATTGGGAGGAGGTCATTTGCACTTGAGTCCAGGTGCCCTCGGAGGCCAGATGTGTTGGATCCTCTGGAGCTTGAGTTACAAGGGGTTGTGAGCCACGAGTTATGGGTGCTAGAACATAACCCAGGTTTTTGTAAGAACAGAATGAATTCCTAATTCTGAGCCATCTCTCTCTAGCCCCCTAACAATTTCTTTACATCTTTTAGGATACAGAGAAATGTCACTCCACTTGGGAGTTTCCTCAGGCTACACATAGAGTCATTACAACAATGACTTGTGAGAGGGATCTAGTCATTTCTACTGTCACTTGAGCTAAAATCACTGCTTCTGGTATCAAATATCAAAACATGAATTTCAAAAGAAATGAGATAGCAATGTGTCTTGCTATTTGCGCATCTCTAAAGGAAGCTTTTTCTGCCCACGAAGCACTTTATGAGGCCACAATTGCATCACAGCTATTCTAGGGGCCAGTTTAAAACCAGTTTCTTCAGTCCAACCTAGATAATTATTTTAGCTTTGTAGAAATAATTACTATACTGTGAATTATTTTCAGCAAAATCAGTAATATCTTAACCACATTAAACAAAGGGAGAGAAAATAACAACACCGTCTTCTAAAGCTTATAATCTAATTGTTTTAACCAAGTTAGAAAAAAAATTATTCTGGCAAGAAATTTTGAGTTTCCTCTGCTTGGTGTACATAACAAAACCAACCACTAAGACATCCCATAATAGTCTGACCTCAATGTGACTTCCAACTTTATGCTTCCATGACCACATAACAAACAAGTCTCTGCACATTCTTCCTAAGCTAAATGTCAACTATGCACTGAATGAAATTGTTTGTCTTCTCTTAACAGCATGGGCCACACACTGAAAACACAGAGATGCAAATATTCCTTTACCATCTCCTAAGTGTCTCCTTGGGCAAGTTATTCAACCTAGATATATAAAACACAGTTAATAACAGTTTTGATGCCTCACACAGGTATAAGAATCATAGGATGCACAGCACTCACAAGCTCTTAACGAAACCTCCCTAAGCAGTCACCAGCAGTCCTCAATACCTCTTCATGCATCTCCACCTTTCATTTACATCAGTGGTTCTCAACCTGTGGGTCACGGCCCCTCTGGGTGTTACATGTCAGACATTCTGTATATCAGATATTAATATTATAATTTGTAACAGTAGCAAACTTACAGTTATGAAGTAGTAACAAAATAACTTATGGTTGAGGATTCCACAGGGGGAAATGTATTCCAGGATCACAGCATATGGAAGGTTGAGAGACACTGATTTAAACTCACCACCTTTCAGCTCAAAACAGTTTCTAAGAACTCTTTGCTAACTATACATATTTATAAAATGCCTTCTCTTTGGATGTGAGATTTCTCAGTTTGGTGAAGGCACTTGCCACCAAGCCTGACCACCTTCCACATGGCGAAAAGGAGAGAACTGACCCCTATGGGTTGTTTTCTGATTTCTACACATGTGCTACGGCACATACACACACTTCCATACACACAAATGAATGAACACATGTGCTATGGCACATATACACACCCTTATACATACCAATGAATGAACACACACATATGCTATGGCATGACATATACATATGCCCTACACATACAAAATGAATGAGCAAACAAATAATTAGATAAATACCATTTAAAAAAATTTTAAGAGCCTTGCCTTTGTCTTAAACTGTATTACGAATGCACAGCAAAGTTTAGCATTTGCCACTACCATATTAAAAATTATACAGGTATACTTTTATAGTTTCTTGTTAATTATTTCCAAGTAAGTTAGATAACTATGTCTTACCAAGGAAATTGCACATTCTCTAGGCACAGATCGCCTATTCCTTATACTTTAAGAGAATCTACAGCAGCACTTGGCAAATCTCTGTGGAGGTTAACACATGACATGGACAGCTCACAGTTGGTTGTCATCTTAGAACATGGTAAAGTTAAAACAAATTATAACTGTGAGTCCTTCACTGTCTTCAATGATGATCAACATATACAATCAAAACGCAAAGGAGAAAAATATATTTCCTGATTTAATTTTCAAATTTCCTGTAAGAATGTCTGTCCTCAAGAGACAAGCACATTCCTGCACGTAATTGGAGTCAGTGGCAGAACAGGAATGACATTAAAAGGAAGGAAATGAAGAGCTGCCCTACTCCCACCCCAGGCCAATCTGGAAATAATTAACAAGAAAACTCAAAGGACGTCAACATTATACTTTGGCAATCTGCAGCGAGCCGATCCTTTACTGCAGCCCTGAGTGTGGCTATCACCAGTGACTAGTCTTCATGTGAGTCACACATCAAAGCAGCATCCTTCAGGCTGTCGTCCACGTGTGTCACTCACTTCTCTCTCCTGTATAAAAATCACACTTGCCACGCAGCTCACAATGTTTCTCCTACAAAGCATGAACACTGACTTCTACTTTTTGAATGGCCGTCGGTTACTTGCTCTGATTGAGCAAGTAAGTTTCCAGTCTACACTCCTTCATGAGCCATAATTTGTCTGAATGTGTGGCCACCATATGCAGAAACCCTAAAGTAGCAGGAGCCTTACACTTCATCTTCACCACAGCCCATAAAAGCAGAGTGTCCTCTCTCACAAATGGGAAAAGCAAGCCTCTGAAAAGCTGAAGAAAAGCTTGCAAGCTTTTCCAGCTGCTTGAGAAAAACAACAACAAAACCCTGCTGTGGGTTGAACAATGCTCACAACAGGAGGCACAGGACCCATGCCTACCTGTTGGCATGCCGGCACTTCTGATTTACAGAGGTGGGTGTGTCAGGTTAAGCTTCTACCTCCAGCTTCTAAGAGGAATGAAAAAGAGGGGTGGAGCCAAAACTACACAGAATGTTAAATCTCAGACCAGTAGGACAGGAGTATATTGACAGCTGCTACTTTATATGATGACTTGGTAAATCTGGTTTATGTTGTTAATCTCTTACACTGTGTTCCAAGAAAACCAGAGCAGTGGGAATAGAAACCCTGTCCTTCAATCACTCAGTATAAACATCAATTTTGAAATAGTTGAATTCACAGTACTACCAAGACCTCTTGCTTGCTTCTATTAAGATTACCCAAGTACCCAGTATAGTTAGTCACTATGAACCTTGGTAAATCTAGAATTAAAGCATAAGAAACTACATTTGGCCTTTTTCATTTAAGACAAACCATCTCTGCCTTATACTATTGGCCAAGAAATGTATAATAAGCACCCGTATACCCAACTTAAGACAGAACAGACCAGCTATAAGGCTCAAATGTTCAGTAAGTTATCTGTTGAACCAAGAAAACATAATCTTTATTTTCAAGCAACAAAAATCAATTATGATAGCAAATTTAATCACACTGATCCTAACACTAAATATAAATGGTCTAACACACTAAAAGACAGAAATTGTCAGCTTACATAAAAATGCAAAACCCAATTATATATCCTTACAAGAAACACACTGCAAATAGAAAACAAAAATAAATATGGAATATACTAAGCAAATTTTAACAAACAAAAAAAAGATTTTTTTTTTTTAAATTGGCCCTTGTACCCAAGGGTACAAGTGTTTGTTTCACAGACACTGACTCCGTCAGCTACGAATAAAAAATTATTCAGGGGGAAAAAATGCATCTGTACTAGATATGCACAGACTTTTAAATGTTTGTCATTATTCTATAAACATAATTATTTACAAAGAATTTACATTTATTACGTAATAGTCTAGGCATGGCTGCAGTAAACTGCATTCTGGAAAGACCCACAGTAAGAACTGAGGGAAACCCTGGCTGAAAGTTAAAGATGTGAGGTCCTTAGCCCAAGAGCCTACAGAGCCGAGGTCCCGTAACTGAAGGACGGTGCTGAGAAGCCTGTGCTCCCAGGACACCTCAGCTGAGAATGCAGCCCTGCCATCAGTGGACCTACATCGCAAACCAGACTGTGAGCCAGAGGGACTCGCTGAAACCAGGCCTAGTTTTCAGACACACAGAGAAGTTACTGTTTTTTCACCCAGTAAAACGATAACTAACAGAAGACCTAACCCAGATTTATAAAAAGACTGCAAAGCAACACACTTATTTAGAATATGACCACAAGTAATGGAATAATTAACAAACACAGAGCTACATAAAGGCTTAATTTCCAGGAATCCAGAGGTAAAGAGGTCAAAGTGCCTTCGAAGACCCAAGATCTTTCATTTAGGCTCTGCCATTGTTTGGAACAAGTCTTTAGCCTCATTCATCTTCATGTATGTATACTTATCTTTAAAGTATAGATTACACGTGATCACAGAAGCACCTCCCATAGATGCCGTTTCTTTCTCTCATCTGGTCACTCAGAAGTATGTTACCAGCTGTGCTTGCTATTGCTGGCCGCCTCACACTGTCTTCATCCATGTACTCACCACAGTCCACTTTCCCTTCCACAAATACACATGCCTCCTTTTGACACACACATCTCTGAGGCCTGGTTGAGACACTGGCTGATATTCTGTGCTGTGTTGTCTCTTGACTGACAGCACCCATTGGTACACTTCACCGTCCCTAATCACCAAATTCACTTGTGCTGTAGAAAAAATCGTGACTGGGTTTTTCCTTCCACCTGTCTCATGACAGAGTTCTGACCTGCTCGTCCAAGAAACTGAACACCATTCAGAGATTGTTCAAGAACCAAATTGTTGCCTACTTCTGACTCACATCTCACAAACTGATGGAATACCTGTAACACAAGTCTTGGAAACATGGCCTCAGTTGTTCTTATGATCTAATCCTAGGCCTTTTCCTGATGCACAACCTAGCCTCACGCTTCTAACTTAGTATTACTCTATAGTCATATTCAGAGGAGCGAGAGAAGAGAGAAAGAAAGAGAGAGGGAAGAGGGAGGAGAGAGGGAAGGAAGGAAAGGGGAGAGAGAGAGAGAGAGACCCCTAAAGAAAATTAAAACTTTTCCAGGAAATTTGAAGCTATTCTTCCACTTACATCACCTACAAGAACAAGCATGTTTTAGATAGACTGTAAACACACATCATGTTTACTACAGAACACCAGCATGCATGGCAAAACCACATGCTACATTTGTGGTGAGATCTTAATACAAGCGTCTGTGAGCTAGAGGGTCTAAGAAAGAGTCTCAGAAGTGTGAGAATCTGACTAAGAACACATGAAGGAAAACTGAATTCACAAAAGTGATAAAAGCAAAAATCAAGACAGAAAAATGCAATAAGGTTTTAAAAAAAAATAGCCACGCTGCCATAGTTTTAGACCCTTGCCATGTTAAAGGTTTGATTCAAGGTGGGACTACAGGGAGGTGGGAGAACCTTTAGTAGGTGGGGCCTAATGGAGGAAAATGAGGTCACCAGGGGTGTGTTCTCCAAAGGCGTTGTGGGCACAGGCCTTTTCCTATTTGCTCCCTGACTCATGATACACTTTTGCCATGAGACTTGCAGGATCATATACTATTGGTTGTTTTATAGCTGGCTTATTTCCCTAGCATATCTTCAGGGCCCATCACATTGTATTGTGTATCAGAATTTATTCCTTTCTACAATGAATAAGACTCAATTTTCATTTTCCCTTGGCAGATGTTTGAGTAGCTGCCATCTTTACTCAATAAAAATAAGAATTCTGCCCTGACCATGAATTACAAAACCTCTTCAGTATTATATTTTCAAGTCTTTGGATACAAGGGTTTTATAAGTCAACAGTGAAGAAACCAATGAAAAGTCAGCAAAAGATTAAAATAAAATTACATCTCCCATACATGTATGCACATATAAAATGGAGCTCCATACCACAGCATCAGGGAGCTGCAAACAGAAACAATGAAATACCACCACATGCTGATTATGTTGTTAAGACACTCACATCATCTACTGACCACACTGCTGTACGATGACAGGAAAACTCAATCTCCACAGATGGAAATGCACAACAGTACATCTACACTGGAAGGCACACAGAAACACACACAACCCAGAAACGATGACCCTCGGTAATACCCAAACAAGCTGAAAGCCTACACTAGACAAAAACATGGACACAAAGGTCTAACAGCAGATTTTACATAACCGGGAGCATCAAGATGTTTAAAAGCTCAATGCATGTATTGAGATATACTGAATACTGAATGTGCTAAAATTTATTTGATAAGAAAAAAATGAGCTATCAAACCTCTAAAGACACAGTGGAACCTTAAATGCGGCTTGTTAAGCACAAGAAGCCACTCTGTGAAGGCTGTAGCATGTAAGGATATAAAAGGTCAGCTGCCTCCTGAGGCAGGACGGCAGTGTAACGGAAGCCTGGTTACAGACAGATCCTGTCTTAAAAAGAGGAAGAGCAGTGGTTTCTGGGAGCTGAAGAACTAGAAGGATGAACAAGTAGAGTAAGGAGGAGTCTCAGACAGTGACACTCCTGGGTAAGACACTGTACTTGTAGACACATAAAATCATGCATTTGTCAAAATCTATTGGTTGGGAGCATACACTTACAATAGTAACACTTTAGAGGTGAAGGCAGAATAACCATGAGTCAACGTCTCCTCAAGTGCAAAGCAAGTTTATGGCTGGCCTAAGGCACATTGTCTCAAAAATAATGAAAAAATAAACCAAAAACAAAAAAGCAAAAGAATAACATAAAAAAAAAAAATCTCACAATAAAGCAAAGCACAAGAACCTCATTCAATCCCCAGACTATGTAAAAATAATGCCAAGCACAGTGGTGCATGCTTGTAAACCTAGCACTTGGAGGTGGAGACAGGAGGATGCCTGGGACACCTGTGGCCAGCCAGCCTAGCTAATTATTGAGTTCTAGTCAATAAAAAACCCTGTCTCAGTAGGAGGTGACAGCATTCTGGAAGACACCAAACTTGTCCTGCAGTCTCTCTCTCTCCACACATACACACACACACCCACACTACACCCCTATAATACACACATGAGTGCATACACATACCCTATACCCTTCCTATATACACGTAAAAGGAAAAAGCAGCCAGAAAACACCTAACAGTGAGCCCCTGGGCCTAACAGGCTCTAGTTAATAACACATCAAAAATGGCTTATCAACTATTATACATAGATATACATTAACAATACATGACACAAACAACAGGAAATTGTGAGACTGAGACAAGAAGAGACAGATTAGGGATTCTCTCTCCTTTTCCATCATTTCCTGTAAACCAAATCTAAAACTGCCCCTCCCAGAATATACTGATTTTCTTTTTTAAAGATCTAAAATACTAGAAACTATAACATAGGAAAATACAAAGTGAAGTATCCTATGGTCGCTTTATGGTTTTCTGTTGTTATGCTTGTAGTGTTTGGGAGGGAAACCTAGGGCTTGTGTAAGCTATGGAATCGGAAGCGTCCTGCCACCGAGCTACACCCTAGCCAGACCTTTATGAGAAAGAGATGTTAATTTTCTGTTGACATTGAGCCTGAATAAGAATATGTTTGAAGTTTAAGGGAAATACTTCTGTGCTATAAAGCACATCGCTTCCTAACTGTGGAGACTTACCTGAGAGTTCAGAGTCTCCAACCTGCGCTTCCTGGCATGAAGAGCCTTGCTTGGAAAAGCCCAATAGTAATTGGACGTCCCAATCCTCTCACAGTCAACCATACCGTCATCCACCAAGCTCTGAAGGACTTCTTTCACTGACATGGCAGCTGAGGAGACAACGTTCGCAGACGCTATGTTAAGCAGCATCCTAAGTAAAATTCAAAAGCAAATAACTAGAGAAGCACTGCAGAGCATATCACAGTTAAGAGCTAGGCATCTATGGTGCACCAAAAGTGAGGTGACCCAGGCAGGTGACCCACATCTCAGGTCCTTTCTTCCACACAGACCTTAGGAGCTTCTGGGGGAGTGAATGTAGGCAGAGGCCATGAAACTCGAAAGGGGCACGAGAGAAGAAAGATAAGAGAGGAGGTGCAAAGGACACTAGGACATAGTGACATGAAGGTGGCAACTGAACACTGGGGGTGGAACAGCTTTGGTACTCAGAGGGTGACAGAGAGACAGGGACCAGCAGGGAGACTAACCAAAACAGAGTATATATCACAGCACCATAAGAAAACCTGCTACTTTGGGTGCTAATTTAAAAATAAATAAATGTGTTCTATACACAGTGATGGTCAATACATTTCAACTACAACTGTGCTGTATTTATTTTTGTAGTGCTAGGGTTCGAAACCAGGTTTGAACATGTAGATAAGTGCTCTATGGCTAAGCTCCACTCCTAGCCTTTTCAATCCACTCTAAAGACAAACTAGAACAAAACAGTATGGCCCCGACCACCAAATTACAACATGGAAAGATAGAAGAAAGGATTCAAGAAGACTAGTATTATCAACATGGGTGGTAAATATTGCCATGTGTACCTAAAACTTTACATGTATGTCTTTCCTTCTTGAAGAAATTTCACATGAACTCAGCACAGAACATAAAGATGGACATCCATGTTTGTCAGAGCATATTTTTAGTATCTAAAGAAATTGGAAAGTAGCCCAATAACTGAACTTGTAAAACCACAATGCAATGTTATAAACCAATTTTAATGCCACGGATAAATAAATACTGCTCTGTATAGCATATGGAAGAGTGGGAAGACAGTAATGTGAGCAGAATTTGGATGGTAGACAGATCAAATGTGATTTTTACTTTCTTCTTCTTTATTTATTTTCCAAAAATAGACATGTATTACCTTCAGCTAAGAAAACTAAAAAGATTAAACAATATAGAAACAAACTAGTTCCAATATTTAGGGCTAAGATTTAAAATCAGAATCTACTAATAATGCTTACTTCCTATGTACCAAAAACTATATCCCTTTTAAATATTCATTTAAATTTTTCCTAGAGCAGATCTCTAGCTATAAAAGTTATTTAAAATTTAAAGATCTAATAAATAAAATTGACACCAAATGTGCAAAACATTCACCCCTACTCATAAAGTACAAACTGAAATACAAGTCAAAGGACTCTAAAAATGAGAGGAACCAGTGTGGGGGGGGGGACTCAGTGCGTCTCCCCAGTCTCAGCGTGCTTGCCTAGCTGGATCTGGATATAATGCCCAGGACTGAAAAAGAAAAGAAAAGCCAAGGAGCACAATTTGGTCAAGCCTTTCCTGAAGGCAATTTAAGAATACACAATCAAACTCTGAGGGCTATGCAAGCCTTTATTTTCCATTTTACTTCTGCAGATAGAGCCTAATGAAGTAACCTGAGAGGTGGACAAACATTACGGACAAAGGTTTGGTTTGCTTGGATTCCATAACCAAACCCCACAGAGTAGGCACTTAAGCAGCAGTTAAAACACCACCAGAAACACTGGCTTTGGAAGGGTAAAGGCTCTATGCTCATTCCCCATTCCCAAAGTTCTGGCAACCAGGACAAGACAGTCACTGGTGAGGCTGCTTTGCATGCTTTGCAGACAGCCTGTGTTTTCATTACAGGTGGCCTTTCCTCAGGAGACATGCACAAAGATCTCTCTCTTCCTGTTCTTAAAATTAGAGTTTCACTCTTAAAATCTCACATAATCATTTATTTCTGCATTTGACTGTGACAGTCTCTCACCATGGAGATCAAACTAACTCAACTCACGATTCCCAAGTGTTGAGACTGCCAGACTCCCTTGTGAAGGTCCAGTTTCCAGAGGACTGGAGACTCAACATATGAATTATGAAAGAGCACAGCTCAGTCCAGAGCACAGAGCATGTTAATTACGCAGTATTTTTAGCAGCAGTATTTGTACACAATCTAGATCAGTGGTTCTCAATCTTCCGAACTCTCTGACCCTTTAATACAGGTCCTCATGTTGGGGTGACTCCCAACCATAAAATGATTTTCATTGCTACTTTCTAACTATAATTTACCTACTGTTATGAATAGTAATATAATATCTGATTAGCAGATAAGTGTAATTAAAAAATAAGGATTGAGATGAAATCCCCTTGGGTGCAGAATCAGTCCTAAGGTCAATGACTGTCACAGAGAAAAGGGAACAAACAACAAAGAAAGGAAGGACACTGGCAGATGCTACCAAGGATAAGGATAAGCAGTCAAGCACATATGGCTGTCAGCCAGTGGCTCCTAGGACAGAAAGAAGGGTTCTTCTTCAGTCTCCCAGAGACCAACCCTCTAGCTGGACTTTGCTATTCTGTGGGCTCTTTTTTTTCCCACTCTTTATCCACCAGTTTCACCCCCTAACATAGACAAGAAAGAAACACTGATGGGGGTGGGGGAAAAGAGGGAGGGAGAGAAGAGAAGAGAGGGAGAAAGAGAGAAAGGAGAGAGAGAAAAGAGAGAAAGAGAGAGGAAGAAGAAAAAAGAGAGAGAGATCTAAATCTAACTTATTCTTCTTAGTTCTTCTTTGATACAACTACTAACAAACTTCAACCAACCTCCCCCGAACAACCAACCACCCACCCACCTAATTTATTGGGGCTCTGGCATTTATATACCCTCTAAAAAATTCCCAGAATTCCAAACGTCACAGGTCACAGAAACTAACTGCAACTGGCAAAACCACACCCCTGCTAGAGCATGAGACAAATCATAGTCAGTGCTGAGAAGCAGTCCCATATCCCTCACTGGGATTAAAATGAAAACATTCTTACAATAGTTCTGTGTTTTTTAAAGAAACCAAAATTCCAGAATTATCACTACACAACCCTGCCTATACCTTCATGCCAATCTTCTGCCTCTAGAGCTCAGAGGCATGGAAAATAAGTCATTTTCTTTAAGCTATCAAATTTATAATAAATAGTAATACAGCCTCAGGAAACAATGCACTATGTAAAGATACCAAATCGTATTTGACAAACACTACAGAATAAACGAGACAATCTTTATTTCTTTTGAAACAAACAATAAAATAAGAGTGCACATGGGTAAAAGTATATATGTAAGTGCACATATGTATTCTAGGGCAGAGGGTCCAAACTCAGAGACTGCTTTGATGCCTAAGGATGTCACATGGGGCTTTTACAAATATATTTATTCTAGATGTTTGCATTGTCCATAAAAGGAAAAAACAGTGCAGATAAGACTGAATCCTGGGCCCCCAAACCCCATCTTCCGCCAGTCTCTTTAATACTTACTGATGCCTTTCTCTTTGGGAGCAAGCTTCTCCAAGTCTTTCAGTTGGAATACATCTTTCTGGTTAAAAGAGTTTAGGAAGATAAGAAATATATAGTTACTTTCTACTACTTATTTATATTTACAATAGCTGTGTTCATAAAATATAACATCAGAAAGTTATGTCTACAAATGAATAATGTACTAGAAATGAGCATTTTAGAACTAGAAGAAACTATCTCACTCAATGCCATCCATAGAACTGAAGATAGACATACTTCTACATAAGCACAGTTGTCTATTCACAACCAGAACAACAACAACACATCTTCTGATCGAAGCAAGAACATGAGCTCTGGTGAGTAATCTGTACCATCAGATAATGTGATGCTCTGACACTCTGATGTTCAGAAAACCAAATCACAGGAGGCTGGAGAGATGACTCTGTGGTTAAAAGCACTCACTGTTCTTACAAAGGACCCTGATTTGGTTCCCAATATCCACATAGTAGTTCAGGACACCTGGTGTCCCTTTCTGGCATCTGTGGGCACCAGGCACATACACATGTATACATACATACATGCAGGCTAACACTCATACACATAAAAAATTTTAAATAATAAATGTAAAAAAAAAAAAAAAACCAAATAAACAAACAAGCAACCTCCCCACCCCTGAAAGAAAAAAAGGCTCAGTGATGGGAGGATTGCCTGGGCTCCAAATTTTGAAGCCAGTCTGGGCAATATAACAAGTCCATATATCAAAAAGAAAGGAAGAGGGAGCGGAGGAAATGAGGGAGGGAACGAGGGCCAAAGAAAAGAGAAAAGAGAGAAGAACGCTTGACTTGGTACGTCTCATGCGCCACAGACTCAGCAGTGCTAACTAAAAGTTAGACAACTGTCCAAGCTGGCTTTCATTTAAGGTTTTATGAAGCAGCTAACTCTATGTGATAGAAAAACTGTCCAGCTCATGCTGTGTCCCAATCACTGATCCACTTACTGACCCATAGACTGACACACTTAATATACACAGAGCAAAATCCACCTATGGAGCATTTAACCTAGTGGCCAGGGGACACTCTTGCTGACCTCTCCTTTCCTCTGAAGTGTTAAAAAGAATTTGGTCAGGGAAAGTGAAATAGTCTGGAAAGACTAACACATTTAATAATTAGAAAGAATTCCTGTAGGCTGGAAAGACAGCTCAGAGGTTAAGAGCACTGACTGCTCTTCCAGAGGTCCTGAGTTCAAATCCTAGCAACAACATGGTGGCTCACAACCATCTGTAATGGGATCTGATGCCCTCTTCTATTGTGTCTGAGAGAAGCCCTGTGACTAGGATGGGATAGGGATCCACTGCTTTCTAAATTAACTGAAAAAGCAAGTTCAAGTGAACAAAAACTAAACCTCAATAAAGTCCAAAACCACTTCTCACCCAAATAGACATGTTAAGAAACTGAGAAGACAAATAACTAAGAGAAAATACTTGCAAAATGTCTACTGACAAAGCATCCTGGAATGTAGAAACACACACTGTCTCCAAAACAAAAGGAATAGAAAGTGGATGATGTTGAGGTGTGCAACTGTGGGTTCCCCTTACTACAAATGGTTTTGAAAACATTCCCAAGGCATTGTTGGTGAACCATTCATGATTAGAAGCAGCAGGTATGGTGCTCAGCCAGCATCCGTGATTTACAGTATGGCACACAGTGCTTAGCCAGCATTCCATGATTAGAGGCAGCATAGGACATGTAGTTGATTAGAAGCAGTAAGGTACATGGTGCCTAGCCAGCATCTATGATTAGAGGCAGCATGATACAAGGTGCTTAATTAGTAAGTTTTCTAATTAATTCTGAAGGTATTACACTTTCATCAGCATGACTGAAAAAACAGACTATAAACATAACCCTACCTTTAACATGTATACGGCAATATTTGTTTAGTGTCTGCATTTTCTACTTAACAGCACTAGTGAGCATTTATTGAGTCATGACACTGTCTTGGAGAAGGGCTACATCTAATGCCAAATTCTATAACTGACAGTATAGTAACCATATTTGAGTTTGTTGGAATTTTACTTATCAAGAATGGAACTAGAATCCAAATTCCAGAAACTGAATTCCAGAATCCACGCAACCTTGGACCATAACATTGATTTGTTCTGAATCTAGGGGCTGATGCCTAATAATTACCAACATCTGGCATCAGTGGATCCCAGATATACTGTGTCTCATTCCGAAGAAAACAGACACAATGTTTTCCATTATGTTTCCAAAGTTCACTGTTTTTAATTCCATCCCACAAACTGACAGATTCAATAAGTAAGCAGCAACATATTATATCATAATGTAAAGATAAAATAGGAAAACATGAACTGAATGAAACCAACTAATAGAAATAACTATTAACACTGTAGAAAAACTCAATATTGAACATCTTTAAGTGGCTAGTCTTCAGTGTCAAAATGCCATTGGAGGTTGAAGGTGAACATTTTTAAACCAGAAAAGGCCAACTTTGTTATTTGAGAAAACTAATACTAACAGGATAAAATCATTTCACTGACTACTTTCCTTAGGTTTCTACTGCCAGGAAGAAACTAAATCTGTTTCTGCTCTAAGGCTACAGGAAAAAATTTTCAACTCAGCCAAAGAAAAACCTAAACCAAACTTCCTCTTCAGAACAGCAGTTCTGCCCTGGCTCTAGAGCTACAAAGGTGAGACCCAGGCTTTCTAAAGTCTTAGGAACATCTTAACTGCTTTACTGAGAATCTGAACTACCAAATGAAAAGGAATTCTGCCAATGTACTATTTTACTTTACCATTTCCCCTCATCTGCATAAGATGAAAACAGCCAGTGGACCAAAGGTCCTCCTGAGCCTCAAGGACAATCTGGGGAGATGGGGGGTGGGCACAAGGCCTGTTTGCACTTGTTTCTTTACTAAAGAAAGGCCATGTTTAGGAACATGTAAAGAAAGTAGGATCTAGAGCCTGGGTTTGAACTCTGACACTGTCACTTAGTGAAGCTGAAACTTTATTTCCTCTTAATGACTGGCAGACATCTGGAATAAATTAAGGAGTCCTGGGTATCATCATAAACGCTGCGCTGTAGACAGACTGGAAAAACAAAGAAGCAAGGTATTTGTGCTCCCTATAAAACCAGGTGACCCTCCTGTTTAAACCCAGCTAATGTCCACTCTTGTTCTCTGAGATCCTGGGTAGGCTGTTCAGACACTCTGTCTCTAGAGTGCTCAGCTGTAAAGCAAAGCAGATGACCTCACAAGACTGCACACTGGTGAATTCAGAAAACCTACACTACATGCCTGGGCCGGGTCTGCACCCAGGCAGCACTCAGTGAACTACTACAAATATTTCAGACAGAAACAGGTCACCATCAAATATATGACTCAGAAAGAGAGTTGAACTATTAGTCTATAGGACAGTCCAGATAAAACACTATGAATAAGAGATATGGCTCTTTCCTACTCCATAGCTCAGAAGAGCCAAAAACATTTGCAGAATTTTATGTGTCCCTGAGAACCAAGTCGGTGTGGGCCTCTAACCAAAAAAAGACCATTAATATTGACTTACATAACAGAAAAATATACAATATACTGTGAAGACACATTTAACATGACAGTTACACAAAATACTGACAATATTAGGAGAAATAACTTACTGTCTCAAAAAATATTTCCATCATCCGGGTTCTCTTTTCCTCCCCACTCAGTCCTCTTTTCTTTGACTAAAGATAAAACAAAAACAAAAATCAGTTTAAAAAACAAAAAAACAAAGAAACAAAAAACCCACAGCACTTCACAACAATGGCATTAAACATTATCATAAAATGTATTTAATTTTGTCTAACATCAACAGGTTTGTCACTCTCAAAACCTGGCCTAAAGACTCACTTTAACAACTATATGCCAACTCTTGAAGTAAGGACTGCCAATTTTCTATACAAACAGTGATTGAGAAAACATTTTATGGAAATGTATTTTTATTTTATTTTTTTGTTTTCAAGACAGGGTTTCTCTGCCTACTCCTGGTTGTCCTAGAACTCTTCTATAGACCAGGCTGGCCTTGAACTCCGAAAGCCCTGCCTCTGTCTGTGTGCACCACCACACCCTTTGTAGAAACTTAGTATCTATAAAATGAACCAATGACAAACCACTGTATTAACTTTCAGAAGGCTTGCCTTTTGAAAGAAAACAGATAGTCACGGAACTAATTAATAGCTACAAGCACAAATTGTTGCATAAATACCCAGGACAGAATTAGTTAATCCCACCTGGGAAGGGATGTGTAACTTAGAAGGCTAGGGAGAAGGGATTGGTCAGGCTGGGAAGTGGGGAGGGGTGCCTTGTGCAGACCCCATGCACAAGCACAGTGTTGCAAAGACCGCAATAGAAACACTAAGGATTGGTAGCTGGAATGGGATGTGTGGATGCAGAGGGAGCCAAATGGCAATTGTAACAAAATTTTCAAAAAGTTGTCCAGGGTCAGATTACCAGAGGCTAAGTGGGAAGAGAGTGGATCTACCAAGACAACAGGAAGTGCTGAGGAACTTCTAAAGCTCGAGGATGACAAGATTAGAGTCAAACTCAAGTGTATGAATGGTAGCAACAGGAGTTGGAGAGATGGATCAGAGGTTAAAGACCACTGACTGGGCTTCCAGAGGACGGGCACCCATATGATGGCTCTGTCTATGACTTCAGTCCCAGGACATCTGTCCCCCGCTTCTGGTCACCTAGGCACTAGGCATACAAACATACATACAGGCAAAACATCCATATACATAGAAAATTTTAAATATTTTAATTAAAAGAAAACAAATAGTGACAGGTATGTGTAGGCTCAAAAAAGAAAAAAACCTATCCAGATAGAAAATGGATACCTGTGAATCCTTAGCACATCTGAAAATAGGATAAGCAATATGTAACTATAGGACATAATAATTCTTACTATATATATTATAGTGCATATTTTATATATATATTACATATCGACTTACATTCAAATTAAACAAAAAGAGGAGCCAATACTTTTAATGCAAAAATTCCAAAATAAAATTAAAATAATGTGAGAAACAGCACTAGTTTGGGATTTGGGATTCTACATTCACGTTGTTTATTTATTAGTTGTTTATTGGGGGTGCCATGGAGCAGTAAAGAAGGTAGAGGAAAACCTTCCAAAGTTGGTTTTCTCCTTCCTCTTTGTGGGTTCCAAGGCTTGAACTCAGACAGCCAGGCTTAGCAGTAAGCATTGTTAGCCAAAGAGCCATCTCACCAGCCCTAATATTTAAGTATTCTGAATCCTTCTCAAAAACTGCACAGGATCATGTCGTGGACACTGTGTCCTTGGGAAGCAAGTGTCTCATCCCAGCAGATAGATAACTGAAGACAGATCAAAGTATATATACTATCAAAGTTCAACTTGGTGAATTCATGAGTTTTGTTGAGTTACTTACTGAACACGGGAAAGGAGCAGAAATGACAAAGACAGCTGCATTAACAGAGCCTACCCTAGCATATGTGACAGCTCAAAAGGCTGCAAATCTGGAGCACAATGTACATGGTGCAGCACCTCAACAAACTGCCCAGTGTTCTTTCCCAGTAGCTCAGTGTGAGCCTTTTCCAGGCCCCTCGCTGGTCTTTGTTTCTTCAGGCTGCTCCACTGGTCTTTCAGGCTTGTCTGAGAGTGACTCTCAGCAGTCTTTACTATTTATATACTCTATGGGAGTGCCGTCCTAGGTCAATTTCAGGGACTTCCTAAAGCTCTTTTGAATTGTTTACTTCCTGTCCTAATTCAATGAGCTTTCCCTCAGGGCTAAGTGTTCCACAGCTCCTCAGATCAGCGGTTCTCAACCTGTGGTCAAATAACCCTTACACAGGGGTCATCTAAGACCAACAGAAAGCAGGTATTTACATCAAGACTCATAACAATAGCAAAATTACACGTATGAAGTAGCTATGAAAATCATTTGGTTGGGGGTCATTACAACATGAGGAACTATATTAAAGGGTCACAGCACTGGGAAAGCTGAGAGCCACTGCCTTAGACCATCATGTTGCTTCACCTCTGTGTAAATATCTCTCCCACACTCTTCTGTTCCCTTTCCATGTCCTATATCTTAAAGAGTTTCTCCAAGAAGGAAAGTTTTATCTTGGAGGAAACTGCTACTTAACAAATCATAACAAAATAAACTGTTTATTACGATGTAAGATATAATAAGATAAAGACGGATTCTGTCCAATCAAAAACTCCATAAGAAAGCATCAGTCGCTAACACTTAAGAAAAGGATCTTGGAACGGCATTCTGTTTTTCTTCTGGCAACACTAGAAGCTAACTCATCCCACAGCAACAAGATAATGTCTTGTTTCTTGATAAGTGTGTGCATAAGAAAGCAGTCTCCAAGTTCACGTCTTCCTCTTTCCCCTATCTGTCCCTCTGGAACACAGCAGTCCCCCAGGGATCCACTACGGAGCCCTTCCTCTCCTCAAATCTCTTCTTTGATCTCATCTTCTTTAGTTTTAATTAACACTTGCAATGAGACCACAGATCTTTATCTCTGGCCCTGAATATGCTCCTGAACTTCTATCTCATGTATCTACCTGCCTGCTGGACAGACTTCAAACTCAACTGATCCAAACTGAATCCTTTGTCTCCTACACACACTCCAAACCTGCTATTCAACATCTCAAGTCTCAGACACACTCTTTACCTAAGGCAAAGGCCTGGCAGCCATCCTAGGTGCCTTCGTCTCTTTACCAATTAATTACCAAGTTCTGTCAACACTGGTTCTTAACTATTCTCTAGTATGTCCTGCCTGGTCCACTCTATTACCTCTGTCTGGATTTAAGCCTTCACTGGCTATCTCCTCCAACTGTCCTCAGCGGCCTAAACACACTTTTGTTTCATCCTCTAATAGAAGCTGACTGTGCAGCTCCTTAAAACCTGTGATGGTTTCAATCCTCATATCAAGTATCCTAAAAGGATGTAGAAGGCCCTCTGTCACCTGCCCAAAACCTACTATTTAAAGTAACTCCCACCCCAAATTTACCGTAACAAGGTGAAAAACTATGTAATTTGAGTTGTGATGATGATTATAAAATTATTCCACTACCTAAAAAATCTCTCCTCTGCACACTCAATACTCCAAAAGTTCCCCCAAAGTGTAATTTGGGCACAGACTTCCCTTGGCTGAGCTCACAGGCTGAGCCTGTGTTCCCAAAACACATTTGCATCAAATCATTTACTACACTGAAATTTCTCTCAGCAGACGGAGAAAATTCAGAATATCTACTGTCCTTTGCTTTCTCAGGGCTTAGCACACCAGGTAAGTTAGACAGAGCAGACATACAGGCCAGCTCTGAACTTCAGGACCACAACCAGTACAACTGCCAACTCTAAGCTGCTCAAAGCCCACGACACTCCTAAATATACAACACAGGGTGAATAAAGTAGCAGGAAAACCCACGGCCATCATCTTGTTTGCAGAGAGAAAGCAAAGTGCTCTCCAAGAGGATACCCTAGTTCTGGGAAACTATGTAGAACTGCTGTCTAAACCTCAGGTTCAGAGCTAGAACACATGAGTGCTTTATAACCCTTCCCATACTGCTCTCCTGCAGTATCTGAGCTAATCGTGAAGATCACACCCGGCAAAAGGCTCCTCAGATAAGCTTCCCTGGCCAGTGGTAGCAAGCTACCATGTATACACTCACCTAAGAGTTTTAGAAAGGCTACTGCCGAGGTCACACTGTATAAGCTGCACTGCTGTGCTGATAGTGGGCCTGGGCATGTGCATTAAAAACTATCCTCAGTTGCTTTACCTTGCTTCTCTCACTAGATTTTCAAGGATGGCAGGGGTTCTGTGAGAGAAGTGGAAATCTCTTTTGGGTATAGTGCCTTTGCACGGCTCCACGGACTTGGGCCTGACTGGATCAGTGAGGGAATGAAGGTGAAAACAGCAGAAAGCTGGGATTGGGGGCTCTTGGATGGAGAAACTGTAGTACTGCAGAAGCTCAGCATGTTCATTATAGAGTTGAACAGAGGCAGGTTACTGCATGCAATGGGGGATTACACACAGATGAACATGGAGCGGTGTATACATCTGAACACGGAAGCAGGGTTAGTATATACATCTGAACACAGGAAGCAGGGATAGTATATACATCTGAACACGGAAGCAGGAATAGTATATACATCTGAACACGGAAGCAGGGATAGTATATACATCTGAACACGGAAGCAGGGATAGTATATACATCTGAACACAGAAGCAGGTTTAACTCATCTTGGTAACCAAAGAGCAGTCTTTCGAGGGGGGTGGTCTTCAGTCATAAACGTGTGGAAGGGAACAAAGCTACAGTGTACATTCTCCACAAAGACTGTCAAAATTCTCACTCCTCTTCTGGGGGATCATCTCTCTAAGCCTGAGGCGGGGGGTGGGGGCTGGGGTGGGGGTGGGGTTCTCTGGTGAGGCCATGCATGTCAATAATACATGTTCACTCCGGACTTCCCTCCTTCAAGGCTTACTCAGCTCCCTACATTAGGATTTCATTATGTGGCTAAATCTGGAGAAATCAGAGCCCAAATCTGGGGGCAAACTCCTAATATTTTGGTATTATAAACAGTTTCTGGAAAGTCCTTTACAATTGCCCCAGAGGCAAGCAATAAGGACAATCTGTCCTGGGGAGTAGCAGTTTAGGAAAGCTCTTAATACAACAAATATAAAAATCATATAAACGGAGCTGAATTGTATCGTACATTTGTATTACATTCAGAGTGATTCATCCCTGAGTCTTTTCTGAGTTCTTACTAATCACAGTTGGAAACTTCCAAGGTCAGATTTAAAATAACTAATGTAAAAAGGGTGTCACATTGACATTAGATACTTCAACAAGAAAGAAAAATAACAAGGATTCAGTCCTTAAAACTGGGGAGGATGTCTCCTTGTGGTAAAACAGGAACGCCTCCAGATTATGAAAGAGACTCAAAGCCACCTGAGGATTAGGACACTTCCTATTTGACCCGGAGTATTTTAAGCACTTTTTAGAGTCCTGTATCTAAAGAGTCTTCTCCAATACATAGTTACAGAATTCCTAATATCAGCCCTGTCGGTCATTTTTAATTTGAAAATTAAAAAGATGTCCCTCTCAAAGTTAGTTTTCTCCAATTTCAAACTATAGGCCTATGCTTGTAATTGCTTACCTAACAAGACAAGTCAAATCAAAATAGTAACTCACGATTAGGAAAGAGGTCAGAAAGTTTAACTTTGACCAGAATAACATTGAACTTTTTTCTTGCTCGTATATAAAACTAACAGCAAAACCTATGTGAAGAGTTAACAGTCATTAAATCCCTTTAGCAGTAGGCAATTGCCCTATAAAGAGGATTAAATAAGAGGGTGAGGCCGGCACATCAATAATACATAATTCCTTTTAGTCGGGTACTTAATTCTACAAAGAGAAACATGATAACACCAAACACTAGTACCACTGTTGTTCTGAGACTGGTTCTGGGCTCCTTGGGCCATTTCATGCCCAGGTGGCTGGTTGTTAGTTTAACCACAAAGAAGCCGTTATCAGTTATAATTACAGCTGGGCAAGTTTCTTCAAATAAATGCCCTACGACCTGATCCTTGTCCACCCTGTGTAACGGCCACTTAACTAAATTAAGATATTAAAATCTGGGGTCACTCTACCGACACATTGATACTCTATCCCCAAAAGTGGAAAGAATGACACAAAACTTTGAAGGTGGATGAAAACGATCCAAAGGGCAGAGTCATTAAGTTCGAAAAGACAATTGCGACTGGTAATGGAGGTTTGGCCCGCACACATGGGCCCCACACTAAGGCGCGGGGGGGGGGTTGGGGGGAGACGTCCTACTCTTAACGGGGGCGGGGTGTCACTGCCATGATCTTAAGCATACTTAGTGGTGGGGTGCCGCTGGAGTAAAGGGGAACACCGTCCCCAACCAGTAAGAGGCCCCGGGTTCTAATTCCAGCAGAACCGAAGGACACTGAACACTAAGTGGCCAACTCCGCAGAGCGTGCGCGCTGGGGCTCTCGGTCCGGAGCCGCAGACCGGCCCCACTAGCCGGGCTTCTGGATTCGGTTCTAGAAGATGCTCCAGTCCGGAACCAGCGTGGCGCGGGCCGCCATCAGGGCTCCGGGCAGCAGTGGACGTGGGGCCAACCTCGCAAGGCCTGGCCAGGCGCAACCACTGCCACCACGGCCCCGAAGCCCGGAGGTGCGCGCGTACTGGTCTCGCTCTTACCATGGTGCACGCGGCGGCCTCCCTGTTTGAGTCTGGCGCCAACAAACGCGTAGGGTGGGAAGGGCGGGAGGAAGCGCAGGGGAAGGTGAAACGACCCCTAGCGGCCCTCGTAGGGTTTCGGGACGTGAGGGAGGAGCCGGGCCGGGGCGGGGCCTGAGAAGATGGGCAGGGCGACGAGGGGCGCGGCCTGAGATGATGGGCAGGGCCAGTAGGGGTGGGGCCTGAGATGGGCAGGACTGGACTGAGACCAGACCGACCAGTCTGGGCTGGGTACGTGTGTGCCAAAAGGAAAAGTTGGGGCCTGGGGTGGGAGCTGGAGCAGGACAGGCTTCTGTGCCCTCCCGTGCCTCTAGGGTTGTAGAGTTGTTTGCTACTTATGTGTTCAATGTAGCTTTTATTTTTCTTTTTAAAAGACAACTTTTAAGTCTTCGCTTTTAAGTGTATTCTTTTAGCTTAAAAAAATGGGGATTTGGATGCAAGAAATGAGTTCATTTTAAAAGAAATTCTTTTTCTATTTTATTTTATTTTGTCTTACTTTATTTTATTGTTGGCTTTTGGAGACAGGGTTTCTCTGTGTAGACTTGGCTGCCCTGGAGCTCTCTATGTCTCACGTTGGCTGGAACTCAGTGATCTGCCTGCCTCTGCCTCCTAAATGCTGGGATTAAAGGCGAGCACCACCTCTAGCCTTAAAAAGTACTCTAGTGCAGAGCGGTGGGAGTGTACAGAGTAGTGCAGGTGTTCTGTATTGTGAGTGAACCATAAATATTCTGGTTCTGCTGATTGTAAGAACTTAATAGAGAGTACGTGGGAGCCTTCCAAATTATTTCTTACAACTACTAGTGAATCTGTCTCTCAAAGTTTCACTAAAATCATTATTTCATAAAATGGGATAAAAGTGATTAGCAAAAAAATGTCCAAAGCTTCTACAAAGAAGAGCAGTAATGGGGGGTAGGGGTGAATATGTATCATCCAAACCTGCTTGCCATGCTCACACCCTGACAACAGGCATATAGCAGAGGTGTCCCTGTCAATTATGTGACATGAAGCTTCCATCATATACACTTTATTAACACTTTTCTAGAGCTCTTAATTTGCTCTGTATTGCAATTATTCTTTTGAATTTTTTTTTTCAACCCTAGGTTTCCAGGCAGGGCTTCCTGACAGCAAGTGCTCTCCCTCACTCTATGCTATTTATTATTATTATTGTTATTGTCATTGTCATTGTTATTGTTGTTTTTATTATTATTATTCTGAAAATAAGCTTTATCCAATCAAGTAACAACTATACAAAAGCAAGCAATTTTAGTCATCTTCCTTTTGATCAACTTACAGTAGACCTGAAATCTTTAATGAAAGTTTTCTGGGTGTTGGTTAAGTTTGGTAGGTTGCTTGTCTATACATATAATTTATGTATTTTAAAGACTGAGACAGAGTCATTCAAATACTTGAGCAAAAAGTCAATTAGAACGTCTGTTGCATGGCGAACAGACCAGCTACGAAGTAAAATGCGGTGTGTTAGTCCCTAGAGTTGTGTGGGCTTGTGGGAAGAAACAATCTGAGCCGCTGTGTGTCAACAGGGTGGGTTAGCGGGGGGATCCTTGTCTCTGGGAGGCCAACAGTTTGCTTTATAATCATCTCCCAAATATCTTTTAAATTCATGCTTTAAAGGAACTGGAATCATTCCTCTCTATAGAGCTACTTAAATACAAAAAGATGGGAGGGTAAGAGCTGAAATGTTAAAACTAGAGTTTATCTGCATAAGAAGATGACAGGTACCATCTCGTCAAAGATGGGGAACCTTTGGAGCTAACTAGGAGGCTAGAGTCGGGCAGTCTGTTATGTTTCAGCCAAACAGGCTTTAGCCAGTCCTCAGACGGAGTGATGTTTCGTTTGATTTCTCAGTTGTGTTCTTGTCCCCTACGTGGGTGGATCTGATCTGGTTTCCAATTGCTCTGTGATAACTAGCATGCCCACACACTTACTCTGGTTTACCTGGTGTCCCCCAGCCCCAGGATCTCACCTGGCCATGATGACCTCCAACTATGCAGCAGCTGGTGGTGTTGATAGGATGTTGTCATGCTAGTGGAATAGTAGCTTGGGGGACTGGGACCCCAGTGACTCTAGAGTTGACCTGGCCTCTGCCACTCTCTAGCTTCTAGCACCCCAACAAGTAGTCTAGAATAGCCTAGAAGCAAGCTCCAGGTCTGTTTGACTCTAGCTCCCCAGGGCTGGGATTATAAACACACACCACCGTGCCCACCATTTCATATACATTTTGGGGATGGAACTCAGGTCTTCACAACAACAAAGCAAGCCCTTTACTAAGCTGTGTGTGGTGGCGTAAATAGGTATGGCTCCCATCAACTCATAGACTTGAATGCTTGGCCCATAGGGAGTTGTACTATTTGTAGGTGTGGCCTGGTTGGAGGAAATGTGTCACTATGGAGGTGGACTTTGAGGTCTCATACATGCTTAAGCTATACCTAGTGTGACACACAGTCTCTCCCTGCTGCCTCCAGTTCAAGATGTAGAACTCTCAGCTCCTTCTCCAGCACCATGTCTGCCTGCCATAATGGGAGTGTACTAAACCTCTGAAACTGTAAGCCAGCCCCAATTAAATATTTTCCTTTACAAGACTTGCCATGGTCATGGTGTCACAGCAATAGCAACCCTATTTAAGACACTGTCTTTCTAGGCCCTTTCTACGAAAAAGGGGCCCAGTGTTTTCAAGTTCACACCAGGCCCCATAGATCATGTAGCTGACGCTATACTCCTCTATCTCAAGTCCATAGAATAGGGAGTTGCTATTGTTGTTGGTTTAAGTGCTGGAATGAACCCAGGGCTTTTGCTATCCTCTAGCAAGTAACCAGTACCTGGGCATTCTGCTGGTCATGGTATATAACAGATTTCTCCACCAATTACATGACCCAATTAAAGCTGAATGAGAAGTATAAAGGCAGGTTTATTCTCAATAAGGCAGCTCTTGAGCGAGTTCACTGATCTCACAGGTGGAGGTCAGGGAAGTCACAAGCCCAGTCTAAAGCAAGAAGATTTTTATGGGTTTTGAGTGTGGGGTGATGATGTATGAGCTAGGAGCTGGGATCGTGGCCATATAAGGTAAAGAAGTAGCCAGAAACAGATTGGGAGAGATGACATGCGGCCGGGAATTTTCTCCTTGCAGGCAGGGTTGGGAGAAGAAGAGCATATGAGGTTTCTTAGCTTGTCCAAGGGGTGAGCAGGGTTCCAACCAAGCAGTATACTTGTGAGTGTGTAAGTGTAACAGCACTCATAACACTTCTAAGTACAAGTCTATTTCATCCATTGTACCATAAGCTCCTGGGTGATACAGGTTTCACTTTTCATTGTGGAAGCCCTTCCACTTAGCAGAAACTCGAGCCTGGTGTGCGTGCTTGGACTACAGGAAGTCTGAGTGGCAGAGTGGTCCAAAACTCAATGTCTATCTCCCTGCCCTGCCTGTCTCCTCACTTCCGCAAGGAAAACTGTAGCTCAAACTGAATCCTGCTCCTCTGGAAAGATGCCACTGGCTTCACATAAGATGTATTCCGAGTGAACATCTGAGGTACCAGATGATGGGAGGCACTCCTCTCTAAATCTGACAGACTCTAAAGAGCCTGTGATGGCAATGGTGTGTGCCTGGAGAAGAGGAGAAGTAAAAGGTGGGAAGCAGGAAGCCTCGTGCAAGCTCAGGGCCAGCCTAATCTACATGATAAATTCCAGACCAGCCAGAGCAATATAGCAAGACTTGCGTCAAAATAACAGAAACAACAACAACTTTTTAAAAAGTGGAAAACAAAGATGGGAGTTGATAAAATAAATATTATTACACAGCCAGTAGCCAGAAATGTCAATTTGGGTCTTTATTCTAATTTCTGTTGGTTTGTCTCTCCTTGAAAGGTTAACTCTAACAACTTCTTTCAGAGTGCCAGCCTGTTCTGAGATAGAAAACATTTGAAGTACATATCCAGCAGTTTGATATAATACAGAATAATACAGAAATCTTTACTATGATGAACTCTGTGTCAATATATTCTTGATCCAAGAAGTACTAGATGTAGTGAAGTCCCTCTTGGGTCACTGCCTCCTAGCAGCATCAGCCATGGCCAGCAGAAAGCCATCTCATCTAGAAATCCTTTGAGGATAACAAGTAAGCATACTGCCCATTGTGTCAAGATGTCCCCAGCTCCTGTTTCACATACATCCTGGACACTAACAAGTGGTTAGCAGCACAACCGACAGAAACAGCACTAAGGTTTTCTTCTCTACTTCAAACAGTTTAGTCGAGGTATCTCAATCTTCTATATGTTCTAGAACAGTTCCCACTGCCCTTCACTCAGGGGACAATCTGTTCAATGAATACTCAGTCTGCAGATGGAGAGAACAAGCTTTATTATAATGATTTGAGATTTTTGTGCATGGTAACGATATACACACGAATCTTGTTTCTCCCATGTTTCAAGACAGAATTAATTTAAAGTTTTATTATAGACTAAAGCATCCAAAATACTGTGGTACGTATGTAGCTACGAACATACAAACACATTGATGCACAGCGTCCGTTCTTCTATTTAAATAGGCAGTCAGCATTTCAATTCATAAAAGAACATATGAGGAGGCTATATCATTATCGATGGCAGAGAACACAAGACCAGTGGTCTGTACACAAAATGTATGAGACAGATGTGTCAAGGTGGAATGTACAAAATCTTCAAAGAAACGAAAAGGAAATAAACACCCTCATTCTGGTAGGCAGCCTCCGAAGGCTGCAGTCAGGAATGATAAGAAAGAACGTTAGTGGGGGTACTTTGTTGATAGCACAAAGTCCCATGTTGTAAAGCAAAAGCATTGAGGTTAAGGCTGTGTTGCTTTCAAAAGTTAATGGAAGTGCTGTACATTCATTGGAACAACATAGCTGATTATTAATCTCTTCTAGAATATTAATGAGTCACATCCATACATTCTCCACAAACAGACCACACAATCAACTACCACACAGTTCATTAGAAAGTGTTTTTGAAGATTAGCATTGTGATTTTGTAGCTTACTGTCATTTGAAACAAAACCAAAAAAAAAAAAAAGTATTTATTTATACCAAACAAATTTTTAATGGGCACTTAGTTTTTCCTTTATGGCAATACTAGGTTCCTAGTTATCAAAAATATTAAAATAATTGTAAATTTTTAAACACCCTGCAACATTTACATAAAGTAACAGTATTAGGATTTTCGATTTTAAGGGAAACTAGATAAGGTTTGCATCAGGCAGCTTCAATGCTATCTTACTTGGAAAGGTCTTGTTTTAAAAGCATTCACCCAAAAAAAAAGAAATTCCTCTTCCCTGTTCAGAAGCTGGTGAACAGAGAGGGTGATCTACAGTCCAAATGCATAGAGAGACTTTTCCCATTTGATGTGATCTACAGATAACCTGATGTTGATCTGCTGTCTCCAGTTTCCTGGTATTACCAAAGCATTTATGCTAACCATTTCGAATGAGGCTCCGTATACCTGGTTACGTACCGCTATTCCAGTTCATTCCCTGTGAGGACATACATACCCTGTACATGTAGTAGGAGCAGATGTGCAACAGCTGCATGGACCAGGGTACTTATTGCCTCAAATTTTGTCAAGTTTAGGAAACTCGGGGGCTTATTTGGTTATAGAGACTAATGTTTCATCAAAATCTTACACATCATTGAAAAACCAGCAAACAGTCATAACGACTTTCTAATTGTGTGTTTCTGAATAGACAAGTGACTCCCTACCACCCCATGTCCAGCAGGGGAAGTTTATTTTGGGAGAATATACACTATCATTAACCTATAAAACTAACTATTTGTCCTTAGTGCCCAAGGGGAATCTGAATGCTTTCTTTCTCAGTGCTACGTATCATGAATGTGTGATGGGTTCTATACACTTGACAAAGATCAATTAGACAGTAACAGCACCCTAGAACAAAAAAAGCCACTTATTTTAATAATCTTTCTCAGTTTACCAGAAACCATTCCAACCAAATGAGACAAGATTTCATTTAGATCTTGTCTATTTGTATCTTAGTAGCAGCACTCCCCCACCCCAAAATGCTTACCACAAAGAACTACAGTAAATGCACACACGTACCCAAGTGTAGAATATACTGTTTTCTGCAGTGCCCACAGCAGGTGCTATAGTAGCCGATGGTGGAACAGGTATAGATTAAATTATTCTTTTTTTTTAATTCCAGTTCATACCAATTTTTGTGTGTTAAGAAATAAACCAAATTATTATTATTTTTTTATTGAACTATCAAGCCTGATGTGATATTTTATATATGCGGCTGATTTGTTTATGAATCAATTTCTCAGTTCACAAATATCTCAATGTTATACAAAAAAAGAGAGAGAACTCATTTGGTAAATAAAATTTCAAAATAAGAGTTGCAGCGTGGAGGTACAGCTCAGTTGCAGAGCGTGCCTAAGGCCCTGGATTCCATCAGCAGCATCACAAAGACAAATAATCAAACAAACAAAAGCAGCCTGTGGCAGCCTCTTAAAAAATGTTTTCTGCTTGTGAAAATTAACTAAAATTAATTTACTCATTTTTAAAAAGCTTTCTTTTAAAATAGCCCAGAAACAGAAACAATCCTGCAGGCAGACCATTAATAATCAACACAACAAAATTCTCCTTTTTAGAATATAAGCTATAAAAGGACAGAGATGCCTTTCTCTGTTCTGCATCCTGCTGGTCCCAGTGCCTAGATGCATTCCTGGCCCCTAGTAGGAAGCCTAAGGGTAGGACCACTGGAGTTCATACTGAAGACTTGGGCTGTAGGCACTGCCCAACTACGGGACTCTCGCTGAATATGTCTGAGGCCCTGAGTACCAACCGTCCCCAGCACCAAGAAAAGAAACATTTAAAAGCAAAATATAAAGTCAAAGACTTATTTCATGGTATTCAGAAATAGTCTTACTTTATCGCTCTAAAACTGGTATTGAACTTTATGTCTAGTACAGACAGGCTTGTATATTTTAAAACCCCACAGAACTAAAATAATAGTAAGCTAAACACTAATGTAAATCTTCTGAAAATAAAGTTTTTCCACCCAGATATTGATTTGGGTATAGTGAATTAAATAGACCATTGGAAGTAGCCAGATTTCCCTTCTAAAATTTTTTAAACTTTTATATCAAGAACATTTGAATTTTAAGATAATAAGCCATAAATATCATCATTTGTATCTAAGGGAAATGTTTTTTATAGTAGATATCTAAGGTACTTTCAATGAATAAAATCCCAAAGTCATCATCAAACATGCCAAACGATAACTTTCCTATTTGGTAGAACTGAGTAGAGAATCAGTGGAAAGAGAACACATCTTAGTTTACAGTATCCATGACAGGTAATGCTTCTCAAAATGCATTTACACCTAAATGAAAGGTAACTCAAACTCAAAGTTTAAAGACTTCTTTCTTTCTTCCTTTTTTTCTTCCTTTCTTTCTTTTTTTTCTTGAACACAAAGAAGGTCATTTGACTGGAAGCCAGATGTCACCATCATGCCAGAAAACGGAAACCCCGAAACCTGCTGTAGGGCTCCCTCCACGAGGACGGCTTCAGACTGCAGCATCCAGGGAATGTGCTGAAGGATCCTGGACAATGCTTCTGTCTTTCAGAGTGCTGCCTATTCCCACACACCAAGGATTCAGCTATATATGTATATATATGTATAATACATTCTATCTTACCCTAACCATGTATACTTGCCCCTTTAATGCCTCTACTACTCATTAGACAATGATAAATAACCACAACATGCCCTTACCTGTAATGCTCAATAGAACTTTGGTAACACTTGCTCTCTAAGGGGAAATCGTGAATCAATCACATGCCTTTGGTTGACACCATCCGTCCTCCAAAGGGCTGCTTATGGCTCTCTGTCCTAGGACACTGGTATCCGACTACATGTGCTGACGTTTTGCAGGAGGTAAAGCTTTCACTTTCATGATGTGGAAGAGGAAAGACATATGACCACATGGCACATGAATGTGACTTCTCTTGAGTCCATTCCAGTGTGTTGATCTGAAGCTAGCAACCAAAGGGTCCCCTTGCTTTTGCTATGTGCCTTCCAAAGCATCTGGAATTTCAGGTTTCCCTGAACATATATTTCATTTTCTGATGCAAGGTGAGCAGAAACGAGAAGGTGAAGAGAACACACAGAAACAATCTTTGATCAAACCCAGAAAATTTGGGAAATTTGCATTGATTCTGATGGGCTCAACTCAAGAGGGCCCTGAATCAGAGCTGGGAGGATCTTGCAAGACAGCCTTGGATTTTTCTAAGGTAATTTATATGTGGTTGTTGATAAGCAAAAACATGTCACCAGGATAATAACACCTACTGTGAAAGTGAGGTTCGAAGGTCCCTTGGGTCTTGTGATCGAAGTTAAATAAAATAGGTAACTACAAGTTTTGTTCTTGGAAGCTCTATGCAAAGGCTATCATTCATTCACCAGTCAACAGATACACTAATTCTTTTTAACGTCTGATTTGCAAAATTAGTTTAACTACAGAAATCCCTGTCCTATGAGCCATAGTTCATGGGTGTAAAACTTCGCAGTTTGTATAGATTCAGTAGAAGAAGATTCTTTTTAAATCCTAAAAGTGAATTACGGAAATTGGATAAGCAGTTTTTTTTAAGGAAATGATTACATTCAGAAATAACCTTGGAAAGTTCACCAAAGATTCTTCCTAGTATGAAAGTCCTATCGTAATCTGGTCCCACGTTGAGAGCTCCATTCCAGTTTCTAGTGCAAGACCTCAGTACACAGCTGTCCACTGTTACTGTAAGTACCGATAGACCTTGAAACAGTGGTTTCCGGAGTCTGCAACCACAACATGGCCATCTGAAGTTAGAGCCAGGCCTTGGGGCCATAGAGCGGGTCAGCGGATGTGTTGATATAGGACAAAAATGATCCACTCCCATCAAAGACCTGCACAAACATAAAATCAGAGCGTCGGGGAAGTTACATGTGCTGAAGAACATGTATTTAAAATAAAGAAAGCATGTAAGGAACATTCTGGGCTAGCTCAGGCTGCTGCTGCCCACACACAGTATTTGATGGTTAACCTTGGTTGTTGATTTACTTAGGTCTGGAGACAATGATGAGATGACTTCTGGGAACATCCATAGTATATTTCCTGAAAAGACAACCGGGAAGGGGTGACTGTCCCTCAGTGTGGGCAGATCCTCCTTGTTGTGATCCAGGCCTAAGGAGGTCTGGGAGAGAAGCTTGTTGTTTTGGCCTACTGCCGTCTGTCCTGGCTGGTGGGTGCATCTGCCACCACTGCTATCCTCATTTGACTCTGGAACCCCACTTCAACACAGGCTAAAAGCCTGAGGTTCTCTTAGAATCCTCTAGGGCAGTGATTCTCAACCCCTTTGGCAAACTCCTGTCTCCAAAAGTACATTACAAGTAGTAACAATAGCAAAATTACAGTTGTGAAGTGGCAACAAAAATGTTATGGTTGGGGTGGTCACCACAACATGAGGAAACCGAGTTAAAGGGTCCCAGCATTAGGAAAGTTGAGAATCACTGCTCAAGGACTAGAGTCTAGACCTTAACCACCATGTTGGAATTGCTGAGGCGGCAGCCTGGTACACTGAGAAGCCACCAGTTTCTCAGCCTCTCCCGCATACAGACGACTGTGGTTGGACTCACGGGCTGAGTCACGGAAGCCAATCTAACTGCTTTGTGACACACATTCAGTCTGTCTGTGCTGTCCTAATAAGGACCCTAGCACAGCACCCTTGTCTCTGTTTACGTTTGTCATGTGATTCCACTGTGATGAAATTAAGAGACACAAACTCAGACGCATAACACTTCCTCCTTTACAAATTCCCAGTTCGGTGCCTTCCGACCATTTTGTTTAGCCCACGTGGAGTTTTAAGAAATAATGTAAGTAGGTGGATGCCATGAAGCCACAAAATATAAACAGCATCCTTGGGCCTTTGTAACTTGCCTGGCTCCTGCCTTCTAAAGTACCCTCCTACCCACTACAGTGAGACCACTGATAGAGATCTTATGAGTTGACCTCCTTTGAGATAGGGTCTCACATAGTCTAGGCTAGTCCCAAACTTGCTATGTAGTCAATCCTACATAGCTGTTGATCTTTCTGTCTCTACCTCTCAAGTGCTGGAATCACATGTCTGTGCCACCATGCCCAACTTACACATTACCAAGGATTGAACTCAGGATCTTGTGCATACTAGACAAGTACTATATCAACTGAGTTACTACATGTATCTTCATCCAGAACGTCTCTATGAATACAGCAGTCAGAGTAATTACGATATGTATATTATATACTTATATATAAGTATATAACATAATATAGACAATAGACCTCATATACATGGGGAATATATACATATGAGAAATGTATATATGTGGAAAGTAAAAGCATCACACTGATATTCTCAATTATTTTCTTGATTATACAGGGAGTTCATAGTCGGCTTGGGCTATACAGACTGTGTCTCAAAGAAATGAAAAAAAAAATACAAAATTAAATATGTGTAGTATAACCATATATATAGTTTGAAGTCAGTCAACCTGGACTTGAACTCTCTACTTAGATGAAGACAACCTGAACTACTTATCTTTCTTTTTCTACTTCCACATGTGCTGGGCGTATGGCCAAGTGTCACCACATATGGTTTTAGATGTTTGCTAATTAACTGGCACATTAAATGAAAAGAAATGATGGTTGCAATGAACACAAACAGCAGTGTGGAGTGTCTGGAACAACAGTAATGAGACATGAGGTGTGTGTGAGTGTGTGTGTGTGTGTGTGTGTGTGTGTGTGTGTGTGTATGTGTGTGTGTGTATGGTTTTTCTTAGTGACAATCATAATTTTCTAAAATTACTGATTGTTGCCTATATTCACAATTAAGAAAACTTGAGTCTTCACTTTGAGATCCAAGTAAAACATCCAAGTAGTACCTTTTTGTTCAATGGCTATATTGAATCCCATCCATGAGCCCTGTATGGGTCTGAAGAGAACAATATTCAAACCAAATAAATAAAAAATAAATAAGTAACAACTTTGAATGAGAGGATCTTATGCAAACGACATCATTTTTTTCCTACGTTTCCTGTTTGGTGTTTGGTCCTTCTTGTGAGGTTATCTATGGTGTTCTGACTTAACGAAGAAGGAAGAGCATCCCAGGTCCTAGGATAGGCAACTTTTCAATCCCTGCCAGCTGACGCACTCTTTAGAAGATCTAATGTACCTGGATCCTGCTGTTCCCCCAGTCAGCCACAATGATGTTTCCATTCGAGTCCACAGCTACACCTGTTGGTGCATTAAACTGCCCGTTTCCTTCTCCATTTGAGCCAACTTCAACATGAATTCTCCTTCCTGATTAAATACCTGGATGAAGTATTGAAAAACTCTTTTACTTAAAAATACATGACCCAACCAAATTAAAAAAAAAAAAATCTGTCTGAGCCAGTTATTTAATGAGAACTGTGACTTGAGAAAAGTCTGAGGAAAGTGGTCTACATACTAGACTCCTGTCACTTATAGTTCCCAAACCATATGCAAAGTCATTTATTATTTATTAAATTACTCTTCTTTTTCTGCCATTTATAACTGGTTACTAAATACTTATTTAATCATAAATTACAAAATACTATATAGTATAAGCTTTTCTGAATAAAGCTTAAAATATTTACTTTAAAACACTAAATATTATTCTCTTCAAATAAGTAGCTTTATTTACTAAATAAATAAAAATTTAAAATGGGCACTATGTTTCTATCAGATGGGTTGCTAGTCAGTTTGGATCAGGTTTTTGTTAGACCAAAAATATTCAGGGTTTATTACCTTTTTACTATATCAACATAATAAGAACAAGAGGGCTGAATGTCATACTTAAGATGACATTATTATAGGCATTATGTGTGTCAACATGTGCGTGAACATACAATGTTCATGGGTGAAGAGTAATCAGGGGCTGTTTTATTTCCCTCAGGGGGTGTTTCAGTTAAAATAGTGAGTTTATAAATCCAAAGGCTTTCACTATTAAAACCAACAGAGGCTGTTCCAAGTGAGGGATGAACAGAGCTCTTAAGGAGATGATCTCTCATGCCTGATGTGATTGATCAGTCAGTTACTGTGCTGTACTGAATATTTGTACAATAGTGACACACTATACAAATATAGGTTACAGGTTTTGGAATAAAAATTTTAATGGCAACATTAAATACATTCAACGTATCTCATGACACTATAGTGAACAATTGTATCTTGATGCTTCAGATGATACTTAATAGCTCGGAAATGTTCCTGGGATGTTGTTCTAAATATCCATTAAGGTGCTACTTAGATGTATGGAAGTATTAACTAACAAATCAAGAAGAGTTACAGTCAGGGCAACCTTTAGAGTAAAGTTTGCTCACGTGTGGACCTCCGAGGGTTCACAGCTTTGAGCACCGATCTGATTTGAGGATAGCCTCAGGCAGGACCTTTGAGTCCTCCTTGGCTCCTTAGAAACATGCACAGGCAGCTCTTGCTAATATGATATGTTACAGTGCCCCGATGCAGGCTGGGAATACGGCAGGCACACTTTGCCTAGTCTGTATGAAACCTTGAGTTTTATCTTCAGCAATAAGAAAAGAGAAAAGAAGGAAAGAAAAGGGAATAGAGGGGGAAGGAAAGAGGGAGAGAGAAGAGGCAGGAAAAAGAGGAAGAGTTTGAAAGGCTTCCTTAATTCTGCTTGCATGGCCACTTCTACTCAACACTGTAACTTCAGAGATCGGCCAGCATGTGTTTGGGTTGGTAAGGCACTGCTACCCTGCACTCCTTCTGCTATTAATTCCTGCACATGATCCTTTAGGTGGTATTTGCTTACTTTTTCACACAGTTACTTTATTTGGCATAAGTGCATCTCCTTCACATTAGAATTAAAATGCAGACTTCACTTTATTTTTGTTGTTTGATTTGGGGGGGGGTATTTATTCAAGACAGGGTTCTCGTATTCAGACTAGGTTCTCTGTCAAGCCTGTTAACTCCCTGGCACGCCTGCCAGAACCCTGCCTTTCCTCAAGTGCTGGGATTAAGGCGTGCGCCACCACCCCTCAAAATTAGCCTAGTGCTAGCACAAGTTCGGATCTTCCCCCCTTTCAACACCTCTGTTTGCTCGTGCTGGGTCACAGGGGCATGACCCATAGGGGGTGAGGAAACAAAAGGGAGCGGGAACATCCCACATTTATATAGCTCAGGATTAGGCTGTTTAAAGTAGGTAGGTAGGAAGAAAGGGGAAGAGGAGACTAGGAATGAGAGAAGATGGGAAATGCTATTAACATGGCTCAGAGTCTAGGTCGGCAACCCAACCTTGTGAAGAGGAGACAGCGTGGAAGATTGGTGGCTCTGGCCGCTTCCAGCTGTGGAGCCCTTGGCTTCCAGCTGTAGAGCCCTTGGCTTCAAGCCACAGAGCATGGTGGTCTGAGCTAGGCAGAGCTGCTGCTGCTTAGATGGTTGGCCACACAGCCCCATTTATTAAATATTAACTTCAACAAAAAGGCAAGCCATCTCTGCTCATCTGCAGGTTTACTCAGTTTCCTGCAATTGTGTCAGGAAAGGAGTGGGAAGTTCCAGAAGTAAGTCACAGTTTCAGATCACAGCTACAGCGGGATGCCATTATAATTGTTCTATTGGATAGTTAGTCACCACTGTTCATTGCTGCTGTGATTTGTATCTGAAATGTGTCTCCATAGGCTCGTGAGTTGATGGTCCGGTCCCCAAATGCTGGGATGTGCAGAGGTGAGCATTTTTGGAAGCAAGTGGATCCTAAGGCTCAGACCTCATGATGGATTCATTTACTGATGGGGTCATTGCTGAATGGACCAGTAGGAGGCAGCAGAAGCTGAAAGTGGTCTAGCCTATCTGGAGGTCTTGGAGGGTATAATTTAGCCCTCGCTCTGTCTGTTTTCTCTTAGTCTTTGCAAGTGATTATGACTGAAACTCTGAGACCACAAACCAAAATAAACCTTTGCTCCTTGATGTTGTTATTCTCTGGTATTGGATCACAGCAACAGAAAACTGACACAATGGTTTCCTATATCATATTTATGAATTAAACTGTATCATAAGTATTATGCATGGGAAAGAAAAACCCATAGTACCTATAGAATCCCAGACTATTGCCCACCCCAAAACACTGCTAAAACAATTAAAATATTTTGTAAAAACCTATAATAGACTACTTACTAACTCTGACTTAGAGATTTCACATTTACTAAGCAAGAAATCACTTGAATTAAGAGTTACTGCTAACTGCTGTCTCATGGGAAACAAACCCCAGGCATTCCATTCAACAACTGTCAGAGAGAGAAAAAATAAACCAAATGATATAAATGATATGATTTCCTTAAGATGAAAAGTGAGCTTAAATAATTGGGGTAATGTCTCTAGATCCTGAAACCATCACCTCAGAACTTTAATAATTACACTTTATACTTTCTGCATCTCACCTAATGTCTTTACTTATACATTTCCAGATGAACATGATCTAAGAGCTGAAATAATTTTTATAGTTTTGCTTTTTATATGTGTATGGAGTTGTGTAATGTTGGTGCAGCAGATTGAACCCAGCACCTGGAACATGCTAGCCCATATGCATGTGGTGGTTTGAATATGTTTGACCCATGGGAAGTGGCACTATTAGGAGGTGTGGCCTTATTGGAGGAGGTGTGGCCTTGTTAGAGGAAGTGTGTCACTGTGGGGGTGGGTTTCAGGCTCCTAAGCTCAAGCTCTGCCCAGTACAGAGAGGACAGTCTTCTCCAGGCTGCCTTTGGATCAACATGAAGAACTCTCAGCTCTGCCTGCACCATAGCTGTGATGCAGTCACCTGGATGTTGCCATGATGATAATGGACTGAACCTCCGAACCTGTAAGCAGCCCCAATGAAATGTTCTCTTTTATGAGAGTCGCCTTGGTTATGGTGTCTGTTCACAGCAATAAAACCCTAACTAAAACAACACTGAGTGCAGCCCCAGCCCTCAGGAAATCTCCTCCTTCTAGAAACATATGACGTCTGTCATTTCTGTCTCTATGTCCAACCGTTTTACAACTTTTTAAATCATTCTCATTCATCTCAGTTTCCAATTAATAAATGGACAGTCATCATATTTTATCCATATGTATCCATATTTATCATATTTTTATTCATATATAAGTCAATATTAAAACCTTCGTGTTTAAGCTGAAGTCAGATCCCTGCAGGTTTACTCCATTGGGTTCTGAGTGTCTATACAGTGCTGTACAATATTTACAAAGAGACCAGTTTCTTCATACAAGCAATGCAGAGTTAACAACATTTGGAGTGCTAATAATACCTTGACAGAATGATTATGAAAATCTGTGATGATGATCTCATTATTGCTATTCACAGCTGCAAAATGGGGACCTGCAATAAAATGGGGGGAGAAACACATGAGGGCTCCGACAGCAAACACAATGAAGCACAGCAGTTGCTGCAACACAGGACAAGACTAGCACATTGATTTAATTAATTACGGAAGGCAAGGAACCCTAGTCCCAGTCCATGACAATCACTCAGCCAGACTTACAGCTCCTGATAAACTGGATCCAGCATGTTTCTCAGCTGTCTGCTCTGACCTTGACCCACCAAGCCTTAAAAGTGGCAGTTCTAAGGAAGCAGGATGAGCAGGAAGTACCGCAACCCTTCTCCACAGTGCCCTCCGTAAGCCATACCCACCACCTCTGACCACAGCATGCTTCTGCTAAGTAGGGAAGTAAAGGAGTCCTACAAAGAAAAGTATCGTCGTTCTCCTCTCTGGGAAAAAAGTTCCAAAATTAATTTTTTCTGAAAAAAAAAAAAAACTGAGCAGAAAACCTGAATTTTATAATATTGAGTGACTGTTTAGAGTCTGGGCCAGGCAAAGAAGGAGAGAATGAACACAAAGGATGATGCCAGATAGCCTTGAAATCATGCCAAGGATCCTTTGAAAAGGAAAATCAATGGACCATGCTCAGCCTTTTCTTGCAGATGTGCATATTCAAAAAAGCTTGTGATTGCACAGCGCAGAGGGAAAAAAAAAAAAAAGACTACATTCCTGCCCTCTTACGTACCCTACAAAGGTGAACTAACCCCCACCCAGAAACTCGTGAAAGAAAACTGCAACCATGGGAAACGGTCGCTCATTGATCTTCAAACACTTGAGGTTTTTTTTTTGTTTTGTTTTTGGTAAATATTTTAAGATGTATTATTTCACTTAATATAAATACTTAAAAATCCAATGTCTGCAGTGTGAGCAGCCATCGGTAGAAACCACTTAAAGGCGGCACTTTCAACTGAGCCTTCACAAGACAACTGAGAAAAGTCTTCATATGCTTACTGCTTCTGCTCTGGCTCCACCCCCGGCACACCCCCTGCTCTGGTTCCACCCTCAGCATTCCCCTAAAGGCAGCACGCACACTGGGGAACAGGGCACCTTCAACATGCTCAGACATCATGCAAATGTGAGCAGAAGAAGCATAAAGAAGGGGGTTCACATATTACCATCGAGTGTACCTGCAAACTGCCTGTCCCCGTTTCCTCGGCTACCAAACCTGGTGACTATTTTCCCGTTGGGCTGGAAAATGAACACGCAGCACGCCTTGTTGTCCACCACAATAATGTGTCCATTGCGGTCCACAGAAACTCCTTTGGGCCCCATCAGTTTTCCTGATCCTATTTTTGTCTGTTAGAAACAAGTACAGAAATGTACATCAAAGCTCAAAGCATTCCAGAAACCAATCTGAAGCTAGTTAGTTGTCTTAGGAAAACATTTGCTCCAATGTTATCTCTGTTTAGAAAAATGACTCTCCCATGTTCAGCATCTGCTACAGGCATTTATATAAAAGCTTTATTTTTAAGACATTTGCCACCAAATTTGGACCACAATGCCCTTCTAAACGGACACTTGATGAAAGAATACAGGGTCTAGAGAAAGACATCTTGCTCCTGTCACTTGCTTTGAGCACATTCGAGTTGCACAGACAGATTCACTCACTTCCTTTAACCTTAATATTCCTTATATTATTTTCTAAATCCTTTTTAAAAGCAACTAATAAATAATATAAAAATATTCAATGTTATACAATAGTAAACAGTCATCAAATAGAAGTCATTACTATTACTGCATTTCATCTTCAGCACTAAAATCTCGGGCAGATGCCATTAAACCTGTTCCATGTAGTTAGAAGTTACATCGATCCCATCACCATCCACCATTGTGTACTCAAAGCCTGCCACACTTACTGATGCATAAAGCTGTATTCAATAGATGTTTGTTTGCTACATTAAAAAACAAAAGTCTAGAATTATTTATAAGCTAACCTAATCATGGTTATTATTTGTGTATGTGCATATGTATGTATAGTATGTATGTATTATATATGTATGTGGGGAGGTAAATGTTTATGTGTGGTACATGTGTGCAGAGGCCAGGGGTCAACTTTGGGTGTTGTTCATCAGGGGACATATGCCTTGATTTTGAGACAGAGTCTCTGTTGCCTTTGAGCTTGCTACCTAGGCAGGTTGGCTAGTCCAGGGATCTCCTGGGACCTGCCCTTCCTAGCTTCTCCATCTTGCATTATCACCCTGGCGTTTTTTTTAAACATGCATTACAGGGATGCATGCTTATACCACAAGCACTTTATAGATTGAGCCCAGCTACCAAATCATGACTAAATCCTCTCATTTTTCACAGGGAGAGCAAAGCATTAGATCTTTATTAAGTATATGTTTCCATATACTGTATTACTGCATTTATGTAGTAATCAACCTCATCAAAATCTCTACACATGCAGACCTTTTTCTTCACTATTCCCAAAAAGAATACAATACAATAAATATCTACAAGGCATTTGCATTGTAGACTGGAGTTCTAGGAAGAAAGGTTAGACGGAAGACTCTGTAGCCTAGGAAGTGGAGGGTCAGTGGTGGCAAAGGAACGCTTACTTTTTATTTTATACTTTTTCATACACATATTTTTAAAGCCTATTTGTGTTATCCTTTAAATTAAAAACTAACCCCACTGATTACATTTCATATGTTCTGCTATAAAGTCCTCTTTCTCCATGTTAGCACTGGTTGATAGATGTACACTTTAATTTTTTAGAGTTATTTATTTTACTTTATGTGTATGTGTATTTTGCAGGTGTGTATGTCTGGGTATCATATGTGTGCTTGGTGACCTCAGAGGTCGGAAGAAGGCATCAGATCCCCTGGAACTGGAATTACAGATGGTTGTGAGCTACCAACATGGGTGCTGGGTTCTCTACAAAATTAACAAAAGCTTCATCCCCTGAACCATCTCTCCAGCCTCTTATGTATATACTCTTCATTTCCTAATACAGTGATGGCGCTTTCTCCGAGAAGGACTTCTCATGTGATTCTTTATTCTTCTAAGTCTACAAATGATGGAGATTCAGGTGTGATTGCCTTAGAGCAGAGACACAATTATGTTGAAAGGAAACATCTTGTCTTAGGCCAGGGAATTTTTGTGTACATTTGATTCTGATGCTGCAATGAAGCCCAAAGATCAAAGAGGCTCTAACATAATGGCATGTAAGGAAATAGCTCACGCTCTTTCAAGTCTGAAAGGAAGGTATCACGAGAGATCAAAAGGAGAGCTGGCACTCTGCTCATTACCGCCTAATACACTACTACTTAACGTTACAACAGTAGTTACTCAGAATGACTCAAGCATACAATACCAAGTGGATAATTATCTGGAATGAAAACAGAAGCCAAAGGATTATCTTAGTTCTACCAGAGATGCCAGCTAGGGCAGATCTACACGCACAACTTAAAGCTGAAACCCAATGTTGTTTTCTTCACCCCTCACTATTGTTTCTAGTTCAGATGCACTGAACTCTACAAAGTGAAGTAGAAAAGAAACCATGCATTTGGCCTCACCGTGTTACCCCACTATTTTAGAATAGTAAGAAACATATTTCAGATCTTGGAACAGTTAAGCAAGAGCACTTAACTCAACAAACCACTTTCAGAGGGAAAAGTTGAGACAGTTTAGAATACAGTGGCCATAAAGGTCACCATATTTGTGTTTCATAGGTATATACTTTTTATTTTAAATTTTTTTTATGATTACAAAAGGCTCCCAGCCGGTCTGGAAGATGTAAGCCATGAGAGAAGATGAAAGGAAAACCATAAAAGGAGGCAGGGAGGATGGCTATTTGACTACACACCAGATGTCTATAAGAACAGGTAGTGAAGATGTTACACATCTGAGATGGTCAGGAGTCAATATAAAGACCGTGCTGGGGTGAAAAGGAAGGCAGCTGCACCGCTGACTTCACTGTCCCATTAAAGAAGCAAAACAGTAATCCCCTGGTACTAAGTTGTGGCCTGCACACCTGGACGAACTTGTTACAGTACTCAAGTGTTTCCATGTGCTCTCTTTGTACCTTAACCAACTAGAGGTTCTTGCTGCAATTGGCAATATCCTTTTCTGTCCTCTGGGGGGCAGGAGTGCTCCAAAGTCTTTGCACTCCACAGTGTCTACAACACTCATGACCAACAGAGCCCAACTTTAGGATTTCAGTTCTTCAAGTATTTATTATGGGTATGGAACTATCAAGTCATGAGTGTAAAAATATCTCAGTCAGGGAGCCCTTCTCTCTCTCTTTCAGCTAGCAATTTTTTTTTCAGAGACAGGGTTTCTCTATATAGCCTGGAACTCACTCTGTAGACCAGGCTGGCCTCAAATTCAGAAATCCGCCTGCCTCTGCCTCCCAAGTACTGGGATTAAAGGTGTGCACCACCCTGCCCGCAAAGATTTGTTTGTTTATTTTATGAGTAGACTATAGCTGTCTTCATGCACACCAGAAGGCATCAGATCCCATTACAGATGGTTGCGAATCACCATATGATTGCTGGGATTTGAACTATGACCTCCGGAAGAACAGTCAGTGCTCTTAACCTCTGAGCGGTCTCTTCAGTCCAGGTAGCAAACTCTTGCTCAATATGCAAAAGCTGCTGTTGTATTTACTCCTAAATGTACAGATTGCTAGTCATTTTGCCGAGTCTAAAACAAGAATAAGCAGATTTTCTACAAGCTAGAGTTCTTATAGAGGACAGCAGACAGTTTTCTCCATGTTGCTACCAGAGTTGTCACGGTTGGGTGTTGGAAGATACAGAAAGGCATGAGAGCTTCCTTACCCATGGCCATTATATGGAGCTGTGAGGTTCTAGCGAAACAAAAAGATGCAATTTCACAGGGTTAAAGGATCAGCTTTTTATTTCCTTAGGTTGAAAAGGTATTGCCTGTGCTCACATAAAGCAAGGACTCTTGGGCTGGAGAGAGGCTCAGTGGTTAAGAGCACTGACTGCTCTTCCAGAGGTCCTGAGTTCAATTCCCAGCAACCACATGGTGCTCACAACCATCTGTGATGGGATCCGATGTCCACTTCTGGTGTGTCTGAAGACAGCTACAGTGTACTCATATATATAAAATAAATAATCTTAGAGAAAAAAAAGAAACTCTGTCTGAAAAAAATGCACTTAAAAAAAAAAAAGCAAGACTCTACTGGGGAGTAAAAAAAATGTAGCTCATCTCAAAATACCATCTTGAAAATCAGGAGGTGACATGAGGTGACCATGACGCAAGCCTTCCAGTGCCTTCACCCGTGAAGGTTCCAGAATGAGATTAGGAAACACATCCACCTCAAGAGTCGTGTGTGTGGTACTAACACCTTCATTAGCGGCAGAAGCCAAACAAACATTAGTTGGAAAGTGATTACAAGATGCATGGCAAAAAACTTTCTAGAGAGATCCATTAAATTCAGAAAAAGCTCATTAACTGTACAATCTGAGATAGATGTTTTTAACTCTAATTTAAATACCAAGAATGATGAGATTTTCAAAAAAAGGTAGTAAGCCAGAAGCGATTCCAGGTGACAGGATCCCAGGGTATAGGTGAACTGGCTTTGTCCCTATTGAATCGGCCTCCATTTTCTTTTCCTTCTTAGTTCTATGCTACATTCATTAATGTTGCCTTTCAGGTTATAACAAATGATTTACAATCGACAGCTCTTGTGCCTCTGGCTTTTCCCTCAGTATGCCTGTGTATGTTTTAAATGTAAAAAATGTGCATTATAATGGTGCTTCTCGCAGGCTTTCCACACAAACCTGAGAAAGTAGAAAAACTTTGTGACAGTCTGGAAATTAACTTGTGAATCACAAACTGCCTCTTTATAAAACCCTTTGCATGAGTATTTTGGTTTTTTTTTCAAACTCAAATTAAGGCAATCAATATAGTTTCCTGATAAACGTGATTTTTAGAGTAAACAAGCTATATAAAATAAATGACACTTAAAATACATATATATTTGTATGCATGTATGTTTGTATACATACATATGCATATGTGTACCTGTGTATACATATATACATGTATGTGTCCATATGCATATGTATGTTTACATGTGTATATGTACCTACATGTGTGCATGTGTGTGGGGTGAGAGAGAGAGCAAGTTTATAAAATTATCACAGCTACTCTCATTTAATAAAACTGAGATTAATGACCCTATATGAAAAATTATAAAATAATGGCTTGGATTTAAACCAAGAAAAACATAATTTAATGTCATATTTCTTGTTCTTTCTACTATTTAGTGGCCAAATAGTAGTCACTCTTACCTTAAACTTCCCATCATTGGAAAAAATGCTAACCCACTTGTTGTCATAATCCGCAATGATGATGTCCCCACTGGGGTGCACGGCCACCCCTGTGGGCCGCTGGAGCTGTCCGGGGGATCGTCCTCTGATGCCGAAACGACTTTTGAACTGTCCATCATTGGAAAAGATCTGTACGACAAATTTACATCCATTAGAATCTGAGCTAGCACAGAAATCACTGGGGCAGGAAAGGCATTTGTGAAATGCACTATGGATCAGAATCTGCCAGTGCTGCTTAAGAAATCTCCCCCAGCACACACACACAATTAAAACAGAAGTCTACATACTTATCTTGTTTCTTCCCCATACTATTTATCTTTAATCTAAAATAAATACACACCTATCTCTAGTCTACACAGTCAAAGGAACACATGTAGAGTTATACCTGCACGCACTGGTTGTTACTATCTGCAATTAATATCTTTCCACTCGTAGATGCTGCCACACCCTGCAGGTTTGTAAATTCTCCTTTGTTTCTTCCTTTGGTACCTAAGAGTAAATGAGAAAAGCATAGAAGTTAAGTTATAGAGAATTAGATTAGCAAAAGGATAATTCAAGCTTCCATAAGAAGCATGAGAGTATATTGTCTTTTCCATGGTAGGGATGGACTCATAGCTGCGTTTATGCTGAGCAGTATTTACTGAGCTACAGCCCCAGCCTCTGCACTGATATTGAATATATATATCTCATTGATACACCTCTAATCCCAGCACACCCAATAGTGGGGTGAAGAAGGGAAATGGCTTGGGACAGAGTCCCTGTCCCAAAATAAATAAATAAAATTTAAACTTGATAAACGAAAGTATGACGTTATCAGAAGGAACTATCAGGACCAACTTGAAAGCAAGAGTCTTGGGGCCCATGGATGAGATGTCTCAGCAGTTAACAGGTCAATCCCACCAGCCTGGCAACTGGGATTCAACCCTCCGGAAGCACATAAAGGTGAAAGAGAGAACACACATGCACACGCACGCACACACGTACTCACATGCCTGTTTTCCTCTGACCTCCATACATGCAATTGCAAGTGTCATCCCCCCCCACACACAATACTAATGATAAATACATTTTTTTAAAAGAGCAAGAGCCTTATAAAAACTGGGATTGAACAGAAACAAAAGAAATGACCTTAAAGAAACCCCAGCGTTGTAGATCCTGTTGGGTTTCAGGCCCTGGGACAAAAAAATTAAGGTATTTAGCATATTTAGCATACCAAAGTTGACCTGGCCTCCAAGTTCTCCCAGCATCCCTCAGTCCCTGTTACAATGCGTACCCTGTCCTCTGCCCTGAACTTTCCAGCCAAGGGGCTGGGCTTCCCTCCCCCAGCTCTTCCCTATATAACCCAGACATTTTGGTCTCTCTTCTATCTCTGCTAGAGTGTTTTTTCTCTTTCTCTTACCCCTCACCTGGGTCTCCCCCCGACCCATGGTAACTTTCCTGGACTCCTTCTTGGGGTCAGCGAACCTACTTTTACATACTTTAATCTGGCTTGAATTGGCTCATTTCACTGGCAGAAAAATAATTTATCAGATCCTTGCAAATGTGAAACCGGTAATATCCCCATAGCTATAAGTGAGATTAATCACGCATGTGTGAGGTACTAGTTCATAATCCATCTTTTAAAATATCTTTGGGGCTGAAGAGGTGGCTCAGTGCTGCTAGTGTTCACTATACAAACGTAAGGATCTGAGTCTGAATGTCCAGAACCCACGGAAAAGCAAGGCATAGTACTGTAATCCATAGCCATGGGGTAGCTGATGACAAACAGAAGAGGAAAGGCAGCTAAGAGATGCCTAGGAGAGTAGATGAACACTGATTTTCTGTCCTTCAGGTACTGTCAGGGACAAACACTGCCTGTGGATCTCCTTCATTTAACCTTTGGCTAAGGACAAAGGCCACTGTGTTTCTAGAAGACTCGGTGCGTACCAGGAAATAGAGAAAACAGTGTTAGGAAAAGATTCCATTTGCTTTCTAGAACATACAGCTGGTGCAGGAAGAAAGAAAACTGAGGCACCCAAACACCAACATGTTTTTGTGCTGTACAGAAATAAGGCCATGACTCTAAGCATCAGCAGAAATGGCAAAGAACTGCATTTGGGGGCAGGAAGACATTCCGTCAAACTCCATGTTAATCGGATCAGAATCCAGGGCAGGAAGATTCTTTCCTTTTGCAATGAATGAGGAAGTTCTTGGAAGCTGCCAACACTGGGTCACCAGAGCAGCGGGACAAGGCACACTTCTGAAAAGAGGTTCTGCAGCCTCTGCTGAGCTTCTGGCCATCGAGTTGCCATCAGCCTGTATCTGTTGGCCCAATTATACATAAAACTACAGGATGGAAGGGACATCAGTCAGCCACACTGCACATTTTTAAAACAGGCTAGATAGAACAGGCATGGCTCAGCAAGGTCACTCAGCAGGTAAAAAAGAAAACCCTTTACAACTAAAGTACTTGCAAGCTTGAGTTCCTGCCCCAAATCCCCCATAGAGGAAAGAGAACTGTCTCCCCAAATTGTCCTCTGATATTCACATGAACACCTGCACTCATACACACACACACACACACACACACACACACACACACACACCACCAAAGACAACAAACTACCAATTAAATGTCATAATAGTAAAACCTCCCTCTTCCCCTACCTCCTCCTCCTCTTCCAAACTTCTCTCTGTTCAAGAGCTAAAGACCACACCTCCTCAACCCCAGCCTTGTGCATGCTTGCACTGTACCCAGCCCTCATTCTTAGGAGCACCTTTTGTCTTGTTTATGGATTCTCACCGTTTCTTACTCTTGAATCCTGCTTACATCTGTTTAATTGAAAGACAATTGATGCTAATTACTTGTTACTGGCAATTGAAGTAGATGCTGTGCAACACTGTGCTACGATGTGGATAGACATTCAAGTGCTTGTAAGGTAGCTTACCATGAAAATGAAGTAAGTAGGAATTACAGAAGTTGGGAATTATTTGGGTCCAAGTTTTACATTCCCAGCTCCTTAGGAAATTCTATTTAATCTACAGTCAAGTCTCTCCTGTCTCTCTATAGTATTCTAAGTGAGTGATGAGGCTGGTAATGTATCCTGGTGTTAGAGCATTTCCCTAGCTTGTACAAGACTTTAGGGTCAATCCTTGGCCACACTACTTGTACACACATACACACACACACACACGTGCACACACATGTGTGTACATATGTACACAGAACATTGAAAATACATAATGAAGACAAATTCTTTCATAACACAGATAAGTAAAACAATACATATATTAGCAGTGCTTATCAAATCATTTCCTATTTTCATCTAAAAGATTCATTTCACAAGTATGTGTGTTGGTTAGTAACTAATCAATAGAATTTAAGGGAGCTATAAATAATTTAGCAATAATTTCTTAAGGTAATCAAACTATTGGGGTGGTAGTACAGTGCATACATTTAATCCCAGCACTCAGAAGACCCAGGCAGGCGGATCTCTTGAGTTGGAGATCAGCCTGGCCTACAGAGGGAGTTCCAGGACAGCCAGGGCTACACAGAGTAACTCTGTGTTGAAAAAGAAAGAGGAAAAAAAAAGAGAAAGAGATAAAAGGAAAAGAAAAAGAAAGAAAAGGAGGAAAAAACGATAAACTATTTTTTCCAGGATGGTAAACCAGCCTCTGAATCACAAGAGGAATTTTCAAACCCAGCTTCCGAATCCTACGCCCCATGACCACTTCCAAATGTCCAGGAACCCCTAAACTGAATCCAGAGGACCAACAATGTACATCTCTTCTGACCGCCCTCCCCAACTCATATGCCAGGAGCTTTGAATGAAAGAATCTACCCAGATGTTTGTTACTCTACCCAGATGTTACTGAGGCAGTGCATGGTCTAAGGCAGGGTGATGAGCCAGGCAGGTGCTTAATGAGCACCAGTTAAGTGAGCGTGCGTGTGCGTTATTAAAGACTGGTGGCAAACTCAACTCGTGTTGCATCATGAGAAGTGAATGATCAGCAATATGCACAGTACTTTCTTCTAAATTCTCTTTCATGAGCCACCAGGATAAATTCATTTCCATTGTGCAGTTGAGTGTAGGCAGCCGTGTTTACAGTTGTAAGTCGTATGACCAGCACTGACAATGTAAGCAGCTGGCTTCCAGAGTGGCCAGCTCAGAAACTGGTAAACAAGTCCTTTGAGCATGCTGTCGGCCTCGTGCCCCTTCGGAGCGGGCTTATGCTAATAAGGTATTGGCAGCTTAACCTATCCTGGCAGGACACATCACCCAGCCCGCCTAGGGCAGTTATATAAGCAGCTCCTTTCTGCTGCTTGGGGTCCAGGCCCTTCCATCTCCTTCCTGGTCCAGGCCCTTCCCTTCCCTTCCTGGTCCAGGTCCCCCGTCCAGTTCCCCATCCCTATGTCAAGAGTCGTTCCTGGAATAAAGCCGACTGAGAAGGATCCTACCGTGTCGCGTCTTACTTGCCGCCTAATGGCGACCGACAGTTGAGGAAGCTGAAGCTAGTCACATCAGAGACAGAAGGAGAAGACTGCATTTTTCAATATATACACACTCCTTTTTATTTTTTGCCAGTTTCGGTGATATACCCCTTAGTCACAGCACTCAAGAGGTAGAGCAGACACATGTGTCACATCTCTAAGTTCTAGGCCAGTCTGGTCTACAGTGAGTTCAAGGACCACCAGGGCTATACAGTGAGGACCTGTCTTAAAAAATAGTCATTGTCATCATCATCATCATCTGTATGCCCACATATCTGGGAAAACTGCTAATTAAGGTCAAAGTCTACCATTGACATGATAGCCTGGGACTTGGAACATAATGGGTGACTCTCTTCTTTAAAAAATGTCTCCTTCTCTGACCTTGTCCAGGGAATTCTAAGCCTTCACACTCACCTCTACCTGAGGAATGTCACATAGCTTCAATTAGTTTATAGATCAATTTCCATTCTCCTGACAACACCCGTTCAGCCAGCACCTGAGATTCCTGAAATACTTCCCATGCTAACGAGATTTGCCAGTTATCTAAGCCTCGAGCTAAAGACCTTTGCCCATCCTGAATGTCCCTACCCTCAGTCTCTCAAAACTTTATAAGCCTTCAGTCACCCTAAGTAGAGTCACCCTGCCTACTGACAAGTGGTCCCGGTGTGGTCATTCACCATACATACTCACAGAGCTTCCAACCCCCCTTTTCGACATCTCTGCTCCACTGCCCTCATGGACCAGATAGGCCGATGGTCCACAAGAGCGGGAGACCAACACACATGTGTACAAGTGCCCACGAAGGCCAAAAGAGGCCCGTGAAGCTGGACTTACAAGCGGTTCTGAGCCATCCTATATGGGTACCGGAAACTGAACTCCAGTCTTCTGCAACAGCTCCCCTCTTTCCAGCTCCATGATGGATCGTTTTAGACTTTAACTTGGTTTTCTTTGGGCTCACATGGATCATATTTTCTCTTAAAATCCTTTACAGAAGTCAACTCCCACCCATCACACTATACTTTAATTGCTTAACTATATCTCTCCCCACCATAAGCTTCCTGAGTGAGTAACATCTGTAACATCTGTCCTGTTCCCTTGCTGCACTTTATAGCACAGAACTCAAGTTGGGAAATAGAATGCCACCCAAAGGCTCATGTGTTGAAGACTTGTTCCTTGGCCTACAGCACTACTGGGGGTGGTTGAAACTTTAATATGTGGGCTGTTCTACTGGCTGGTTTTGTGTGTCAACTTGACACAAGCTGGAGTCATCACAGAGAAAGGAGTCTCCCTTGAGGAAATGCCTCCATGAGATCCAACTGTAAGGCATTTTTTAAAATTAGTGATCAAGAGGGGAGGGCCCAGCCCATTGTGGGTGGTGCCATCCTTGGGCTGGTAGTCCTGGATTCTATAAGAAAGCAGGCTGAGCAAGCCGGGGAAGTAATCCAGTATGCAGCAGCCCTCCATGCCTCTGCATCAGCTCCTGCTTCCTGTCCTGTGTGAGTTCCTGTCCTGACTTCCTTTGGTGATGAACAGCAATGTGGAAGTGTAAGTGAATAAACTCTTTCCCCCAACTTGTTCTTGGTCATGATGTTTTGTGCAGGAATCACAAACCCTCACTAAGACAGTTGTCATGGAAGGAAGTTAGTTCATTAGTGGCATACCTTGACAAAGAATGGGGACTTCAGCCCTACTCTTCCCGACTTTGCTTCCCAAGTCACCATGAAAAAGATGTTTACTTCATCACAACACCAGGTCATTTCACAACACAAGACGCTGCCTCACCACAGGCCCCAAAGGAACGGAGTTAACCAAACATTTACTAGAGTCTCCAAAACTGTGAGCCAAAATAAACCTTCTCTCTTTTTAGTTATTATCTCAGGGGTTTCTTTTTTAAATAGGAAGAGATTAGCACATGCAGTACAGTGCCTACTACTTAATACTACAGTAACTATAAACTGTATCTACTTCCACTGGAAATGAAGGGAGAGTTCCCAAGGACGAGATTCTTAAAGGATGAGGTAGGGGTCTTAGAATGAGCTCATTTAACTGACCTCCCTCATCTCAGACTTTAAGGAAGAAAGTGGTTTACAGAGGCAAAGGGAGGAGTGGGACATGAAATAATGCAGTATGTTTCTATGAACTTTTGAGCACATGCTACATGAAGTCTATTGTATCGTATCGTATCTATCCATCGTATCCTACCCTATCCCATCCCATACACATTTTCTATTCTACATGCTGGAGGATCATCCCAGAGTCTGAAGAGTGTTCTGACTAGACTGTCTCTCCATCCCCACACATTCATTAAGCATGCTTAGCGTAGTGCTTCAGTCCAGTTTCCTACTAACTCATTAAGTATGGGGTATGAATTACATATTTTGAAACAATTCAGCTGTGATTCTTTCCCTCCCTCCCACATCTTCCGCTTCCCCTTTGTTCAAGGATGCTCTCCCTTGCTGACTAAACCAGCTCGTAACTCCTAGTCAGCAAACCCAGAAAGGAATTTCTGCATGCCGGGAACTGTCATCAACAGGAGCTCTGAGTTACTTCTCTGAACTCATTCAAAATATTTTCCAATACAATATTTGAGAGACACTATAATTCACTTGCAGTGGGCATTCAATTAAGTTGTCAGGCATGGGAGATAGATACCACATCACTCAATTTTTGAAAACCACAGAAGTTAAGGGGCTTTAAAAGTTGTGCTTTCAGTTCTTTAAGTCTGTATTCCTTCTGTGGTAAGGATGATTATATTTTGTCCTGATAGTATGGCTTTAGGAGTAGGGATGAGGGGTTGGGAGAGGGAGCTCTGATCTGTGGTATTTACTCATTTCCAAAGTTTAAATAATTCTTCGTGATTTCAAGTTAGTATCGTAGAGCGGTCGATAAGCTAGCAGTAGCTGCCTCCAGCACACCTAACATTATATATGTCAACAGGTGTATTGTCCAGCGAAGTAATTGAACTGAAGCAGTATGTAAACTACTAGAGATCATCAGTAAGATGACACACAGCACAGTGTCTGACTCAGAAGATGTCCTTCCCCTGATTCCAAACACCATCTAGAATTCCTCTAATTTGTGTGTGTTTCGTTGTTTTTTTAGGAGGTGCGGAGCTCAAGACAGGGTCTAACCATGTAACCCCGGCTGTCCGGAAACTCACTAAGTAGACCAGGTTGACCTTGAACTCAGAGATCAGCCTGCCTCTGCCTCCAGAGTTCTGGAATTAAAGGCATGTGCTGCCACAGCCAGCTTTAACTTTTAGCATGCACCTTTAAATGTTATTGTTTAAATTGTTTGCACATTTAAATTTTAACATTTCCTTGAGGCTCATGATTAAAGTAATGTTCCAGGGATTATACACAGGCCATCAGAATGGGAGATTTCTTCCCTTTACCCACTGAGCCACCTCACTGGCCCAATAAGAGGATATTTAAATTTTGTAGCTCATGCCTTGATGCTGTACCAATGAAGTTCTGAGTATGGCTGGGATGACAAATGATACCATGGCATCACTCTTGACCTCAAGAAACTTACAGTCTTATTGGTTAGTGAGACCACAGCATAAATAACAATAGTAATTGCTGTGGATTCAGGCTTGGGGGTGGTCAAGGTGAGGATGCAGAGGGTGTCTGAGCAGCAGTGAGCTCCCACATGGATGTGTCCAATCACATCACTTTTTATTCTTGGACCTTTACTCATTCAGCACAAGATGTGCATGATGTGAATTTCCCTCAGTCCTAGTCTCTCTCTTCACCTGTCCTTTGCTCTCTGATCCCTCTGCCTGCTAATTGCGGCTGCTGACTTGAGGACGTCCTAAACTAAGTTATCTGGATCTTATAACTCATTATTGTAGCTTTCCATCTCTCTCCCTCAGTAGTTGACCAAGTTGCTCATGTATCTGCCACACAAATCTGTAAGCTCCTCCAGGAAGGAGTCATATTTCTGTCATGTCTATAATATATCCATTATCTAGCATAATGCCTGTCAGGGTCAGGTGCTCTAAAAACATTTTTGAGTTCGTTTACTGTCATGAGTGCTGACTTTTACTAGGGTCTGGATTAGGGCACGAAGTTAACAATTAAAACAACAACAACAAAAGCCCTTGGAATATTTTTAACTAATAGTATAAAAAGATCTGAACACTGAACACCAAGAAACATTTATGAAAGAACTTAAGAGTTCACAGATTGGAAGAATACATATTGAAAAGATGTCCATACTATCAAAGTAATCTACAAATTCAATCCAATGCTTACCAAAATCCCAATGACATTTTTTCAAAGAAGTAGAAAAAGCGATGTAAAATTCATGTGTAACCACAGAACCCCCCCAAAAGCTAAAGCTAAAAGGAAAAGAGCAAAGCTAGAGACATTATATTATCTGATTTCAACATCTGCTTCAAAGCTGTTCCTGACAAACACAGAATAATATTAGTGTGCAAAAAGGAACACACACACACACACTAGTGGAATACAAGGTGTGGAGGGCATGCTGGCACCTGTAATCCCAGTGCTTGGTGGCAGTCCAAGGCAGGGAATACAGAATTTAAGGGGGAGCCTGGGCTCAAAGTGTACATAGTGAGATTGTCTCGGAAACAGACAAAAACTCAATAGAACACCAAAAAAAAAAAAAAAATAAGAGTGCTCAGAAATAAAGCCACACACTTATGGTTAATTGATCTGTGACAAAGAGGAGACAATGGGGACAGGAGAGTCTGTTCAATAAATGATGCTGGGAAATCTAGATGTTGACATGCAGATTATTAGAGGCTGACCTCATATCAAGTACAAAGGGCAACCTACACTGGTTTAAAGACTCAAAGTCTAGGACCTGAAGCTACAAACCCACAGACGGATGCACGGGGAGAGGAGCCTGTCATGCTGGCTTGAGCAGTAGCTTTTAGGTCTGAGCCTAATAGTCGGCAACAAAGCCAACAGAAGGGAAGAAAGTCCGCACCAACCATACATCTAATAAAGCATTGCTATCTGAGATGCGTAAGGAGCTAAAATAATTTCATAAACTTTCTTTTTTGTTTTTTATTAGTTTCTTCACTCTGGTGATTGTTTTGTTTATTGAACAGAAATTTCTTAACTTGACGTTTTTACTTTTGTTGCCAAGTTGTACTCATAAAAAGAAATTAAGAAAAATCAATGCTTTTGTAATTTTGAGCTTGAAATCTTTCTGCCTCAGTCCTTCAAATGCTGGGATTATATCTGTTCACCAGTATGTCTGGGCTCTAGGTTCCAAACAATCAATGGTGAGAAGACAACTGGGGTCAGTGAGGTGCACAGCAGGTAAAGACTTACCAAACAGTCTGTTTGATGGTTAAAACTCTTATAGAGGAAGGAGAGAACCAACCCTGAAGTTGTCTTCCAACTTCCACATGCATGCTGAGACACTTGTGCCCTCAATAATAGTAATAATAATAATTTATAATTATTTTAAATTAATTTAAACATGGGCAAATGATCTAAATAGACATTTCTTAAAAGACATACAGGTGACCAATAAGTATATAAAAGCTGTCAACATTACTAACTACCAGGAAAATACAAATTAAAACCAACCAACCATCAAAAAGACAAGGTAAATGCTGATGAGGATGTGGATAAAAGGAAGCCTTACCACTGCTGAGGAGGATGTCCACTAGCAAACAGTACGAAGGTTCTTCACATAATTAAAAATGGTACTAACATATAGTCCATGACTACTACTAGGATGTCCCAAAAAGAAATGAAGTTGATTATTGGGACTCTATCATTGTGACAACACGGAAGAATCTAAAGGAAAACTTTGCATTTAATGGTCATGGAAGCTGAAGCTGAGGGAAGCGGAAAGAGAGGCCTAAGGTTTAAGTGGAAGAACTGGAGCGGCAGGATCCAGTCCTGTGTCTGTCCTAGCTTGTCCCCTGGAACCATATTACACAGGTGACCAAGAAAGGCATGCTCTGAACGGACATGCCGTCATTTCACAGTCTTTACCAGGATTCAACCTTGAGAACTAACAGGGTAATTCAGCCCACAATGTTCCAAGGACAGTCCAGGGAAAATAGATGGCGAAAAAAGTTGGTCTTTCACTCCTTCCCTCCAGAGCGCACATGCCTATCTGCAGATTCCCAGTTTCTGAAATTCTGTGGTAGAAAACTGTATTTCCTTTCTAAGTGCGTAAGTTAATAAACTGTGCAGCACTCTCAGGCCCTGTGATGTAGACACAGGAGGGAGCAGGGGACCGAGGCAGCCTGCCCCTAAAGACAAAACAAGAGAAAGAGACAGGCTGCTGGTCCTTTTTGAAACAAAACGCAAGACACCCTTTTTTGGTTTATGTTTAGATTACTTCTTCTTGAGAAAACAAGCAGTGAAAACAAACACAGGTAAAAGCGACAGGTAATAAATCAGAGGGAGGGGCAACTGCATTCCCATCTCTGAGCTACGCCTCTGGCTTCATCCCCAACCCCGCCCCAAACCCATTTCCTTCTCCACCCTGAGGTCTTGAGAAACTGTTTTCCAGTCTGCACAACTGGCTGGCCACACAGCTTGCCATGCAGACTGACCCCCACAGATCTCCTACTCCTTGCAGGAGTGGAGAATTTGCAGAGAGGAATTTGAATTCCGTTTGTGGGACTGCCACTGCAAAAGCCCACAGATTTCACAGAAATTCAAGTATTCGCCTGAAAGACACTCCCACCCAAGTGAGAATCGTTCTGAATTTCCAGGTTCTAAATGTTTTATTTTGTTTAATTGTTTAATTGTTTAATTGTTTTGTTGGTCCCCTGCCCCTACTTCTTGTTTTCAGCTTCTCACTGGCCGCATTTATCAGGAAAAGGGGGAGGGGGAGGGGGAAGAGAGGAGGAAACGGAAGAAGAAACATTTAGGAAGAGCCTACAGAAACTAGCGTAACAAAACAACCAGAAGCGCCCCCACCTGCTTGGAAATTGCAGGATTCCAATTGGCAGGAGCGCTTGCCAGGTGGCCCCTTAGCCACTCAGTTTGGGTACAGCGCCCACTCCTTACCCACTCGGAAGATCAGGTCGTCCTCGATGGGTTCTCTTTTCGCTTGCCGGTGCTGTACATGCTGGCGGGTCTCTTCACAGCCTTCTGCTTGACGTGCCCGCTCCCTGGGGACTTGACTCGTCGCTTTACGCCCTCGGTGGTGGGGGACACGTCGGCAGAGCGGATGACCTTGAGCTTAAACGGGCTGCCTCGGATGTGCTGGTCGTAGAGCCTGAGGGACAGGGTGAAATCCCCTCCTTCTGCACAGTATACAGGAACTCGTAGGTGCCGTTCTTGTTGTCCAGGATCTCTCCGTCCGCCACGCTGCCGTCGGGGGTGCTGAGCTCAGCGGTGAGGTATGCGTTGCCTGTCTTGCACAGCTCTCCGTCTTTGTCCTTGGTGGTTATAGTAACGGACATGGGCTGCCCGATGATGGTCTGCCGAAGCCCCTCGCCCGTGGCCACCGTCTCAGAGGCAACCGCGTTAGTGGTGAGGATGGTCCCAGGTTGTGGATAGATTTCTTCAGTCCCTCGGTCTCCACGATAAAATCCAGCTGATCGTTCTCGCGCGGGTGCAGTGGGAAGTCTTGGTCCGCCAGTTCGTTCAGTTTCTCGCTCATCTGCTTCTTCACCAGCAGCACCTCTGTCTCCGTGCCTGGTTGAGGGCCTGCGCGGTGAAGTTGCTGCAGCTCTTAATGCTTTCCTGACCTTGGAGCAGGGTATCCAGCTGCGACTGCAGCACCTGCCGTGTACACAGAGGCAATGAGCACTTCCTACAGGACACTGTGCAGCCTGCCAGACACTTGCCAGGAGCTGGGGCAGAGCCCTCCGCCCAAAAGAACCAACCTCTATGCCCGCCCACTCAGGTGGCTCAGAACCATCTGCATTCCATTTAACCCTGTGAACCCATGCAAAATGCTAAGTTGCATTTCCAGTACCATCTGGAGATTTCCCTTCCGCCTCACCCGGCCTCTCACCCACACGTGCATTTCTTGGGTCATCTGTTTACATGGGGCAAAGAGAAGAAAGGACGCTACCAACAGCAAACAAATTGTCTCTTGATGTGAATTAGTCATTATCAGTGGCTTTTCCCTAGCGTTCAGAGCTGCCGGTCACCACCTCAGGGAACAAAACCTAACCATTTGAGAAGTCGCTACACCTCAATACCCGAAGCTCTCCACCCTGGCTTGGTGAACAGACTTGCAGAGCCAAACAAAGGCTGCAGTCAGGTTAGCTTTGAAGTTGAGGAACAGGTTAGTGTGGGTGAGAGAGAGAGAGAGCAGTTAAGAGGCTCCTCCACCTTATAATTAAGGAAGGAAAACATTCCAGGCAACCTTAAGCCCTGAAAACATTTCTATATGCAACCTCTCCTTATGGCAAACTATAAGTTGCTACAGAAAGAAGTCACAGAATCCCAGTTTTGCTGAAAGAAAAGAAGGGGGGATTTTCTACTAAATTAAAGAGCAGTTCACTGTTGGTCCCCAGGAAGTACAGTGGTGTAGGTCCCTGCCGCCACTGCCACTGTTAGAAGGCAGTAAGCAGGTACTGTGAGTGCAGAGGCCCCTGTGCCACGACTAGGGGGACTGCAGAGCCTTACTTTGTGTTTGAGGCCATAGTTGACCTCGAGCTCCATGAGCAGAACGCTCTTGCGAACATTTAAAGTCTTCTGCAGCTCATCAAAGGTGGAGTGGATGTCATCCACAATGCTGGCCTTTTGGTTGGTTAACTGATGGATGATTTCTGAGATGAACTGAAGAGCAGAATCTATTTCTGGGAGTCTGAGAGACAGGAGAGTTGTTAGTGATCATTATTTAACTTCTACTTAGAAATACTCCAAAGCCTATCTATACCTTCAGTCTCTCTAAATGCAAAGCGCCTTTTCTATGCTGCTTGTATCACCTTTAAAAGGCAATAGGATGGAAGGAGTGAGCCCTTCAGGGTCCCATCTATTTTAGTCTACCTTCAACCATCTAGGTTAGCTATTGACGGTGCAAAGGTCTTGGAGGAATGGTTATGGCCTGATAGTCCTTGTAGTAGAAGATGCTCTGTGCATATAGGATGTTTAACAGCGTTCTCTCCTCTACTCCACATCTATAGCATAACCACAACACTGCTAAGACACCCAAAATGAGTGTGTGGTTGTGTGTGTGTGTATACAGAATTACCCATGGTAGAGAACCACTATACTCTGATTGACTAGCTTTATCTTTTTTTTTCCTCCAGCCACATAAACTTTGTAGAACTGAGTACCTGGAGAACTGTTGTAAGCTTCCAAGTTCCTTCAGGTAACGTTGAACAACTGTACTTTTCTCACTAGAACTGTTGACAGTAGGACTATCGGGTATTTTGTTTTACAGCTGGTTGTTAACCCCTCTTTTGGTTTTTCTCATATAGGGCATGACTATATTCACTTGTGTCCATGCCAAAGGGGAACAAAACCCAAAACCCGACCCTTAAGACAAACACAGGAGGAAATTTGAGCAACCACTGCTCAGCACCATGTGTAGGGAGGAGCAGCACCTCAGGCTGAGAGAGAGCTATCCCAGCCACCACCACAGGCAGAGAAGTACATCAGCAACTCTAAAGAAAATCTCAGCTCTGGTTTCAGGCAGGGATTTTTCAGAGATCACATGATCAAGGAGAATGTAGGACATAGTTATGTGTACAGGCTAGCATGACCCTACCATCTCAGAGATACTAGATGTCGAGGCCAGGCCTGGCATGGGATAGGGCATGGCACCTTTTGTTGACTGCATCCAGCTGGACCTGGAGTGAGGCCTTGTGCTGCTCCACCACATCCTTCAGCGGGACTGTGGGGTGCTCCGCGTGCTCCCCCTCGGTGCATTCCCGACACATGGCGGTCTCACAGGACTGACAGTAAAATTCCATCACCTGTGGGTAACAGAGAGTTTACTCTCTAGGAAGCACATACACATTCTCCCATCATTCCCAGTCACTAAAGCTGTTGGTATTACAGTGCCCAAATGTTGATATGACAGGCCTCAGACAGGTGCATGTGACACCAAAGCCACTGCTTTGGCTCCAAACACTGTGGTCTCAGAACCTCTCTAAGCTCTTTAAAAAGTACTGAGGACTTCAGAAGAGCTTCTGAGCCGGGCCTGGTGGTGGAAGTCTTTAGTCTCAGCATTCAGGAGGCAAAGGAAGATGGAGTTTTATAAGTTCCAGGCCAACCCGGTCTACAAAGCAAGTTTCAAGGCAGCCACAGCTACACAGTGAGACCCTCTCTCAAAAAAAAAAAAAAGTACTTTTGCATATGTGGATTCTTTCCATAGATATCTGTTATATTAAAAATGAAACAAAACATTATTAATGTAATGTAATGAAAGTAATCATGAAGTCACTTAAATACTAGTGATGAGTTTTTTTACTTAAGATAGAAAATGTTGGAACTTGGCAATGCTTTGCATTTCAGTACATCTCTACAGTGTTTCGCTTGACAGAAGGTAGCAAGAAAGATTCTGCTGTCTGCCCCTGCATTCATTCCCTCATGATAGAACATATTGGACAGACCCTGGAAAACTCCACTGTATACACTTGGGAGAGTGGAATCGACAAACACGGCCTTTCTATTGTTGTGCTATGGCTGCGTTATTTACCTTGTGGACTCCCTGAGAGGTCTGCGGACACGGGAGAGGGGCCAGGGGTACGCCTGAACTTTATTTAAAACTGCCACTGCTTGAACAGAGAAGTACTCCGCAGTTTTCATCCTGGCTCCATCTCACATTTAGCTGAATGGCCATGGGCAAATGATCTAACTCTGCTAAGTCTCAGCTTCCACCTCTGTCCAGTAGAGATGATAGTATCCATGGCAGTAACAGGCTCTGCTGGGCTGCTGTGCAGATGAACTGGAGTAATACACACAAGAACTTGATGGAGCTTGTCATCAGCTCAGAATAGTAACTGCTGTCGTGATGACAATGACTTCGTCTGGTTGTCCTTAACGTGAAATCAAGCCACTTATCCTAATTAGGATGGACACTTAGTAACAATGTAACACAAAGCCTGTTTTGAATTTTCATAGCACTTTTGAGGGAGAGCTTTATGTGGCTTTTTAGTCATGCATATACCAAAAAGGATGTGTATTCTGACCCAGCTTGATGGATGATGGGTTTTTCATAGTGCCACTGAAACCAACAAGATCCTGATCACAGGGACTCACCTATGCAGAGCCCAGGTCGTGCCTCAGCTATGCCGGGTACTCAACACTGCAGGGTCTGGGGGTTGTGGAATCATAGGATGTCCTTACTCATGGTTCCAGGGGCTTGTGTCTTGGCAACCCAAAGGACTCGTTCCTTATTTATTCTCACTATTTGTGATAGTATTTTCTGGAGCTAATTGTGTTTTGGAAACAATCTTTCTGAGTGAACCAGGTTCAGATAAAAGTCCTTCAAAACATTCCCAAAATAACTTCATGCACCATTGCACTTTGATGCAGGACATAGTAAGTTACAGGAATGTGTATTTCATTTTAATTTTTTGTCACATAAAATGACCTTTTAGGACCATGCCTGGGCTGTAAATTGGACACCCCATCCTTTGTTTTTATTTTTAAAGATAGGGGTCAATTCATTTTTAAAAATTTTTGTCACATAGGAAGATCTGTTAGGCGTGGATCATAAATTGGAAATTTCCTTTCTTTTTCTCCCCCTTTTTTGGGAGCAGGGATGGGCTCAAACCCAGGGCTTTGTGTATGATAAGAGGGTTCTGAACCACTGAGTATCTCTGTAGCCCAGTTTTCTGTCCATCTCCTGTTCAAAATATCTCCTCATGCTCTATTAAACGGTATGTTAATAACAAACTCAAATGGAAATCTGAACCTCCCAAGGGAAGCCTGAGTGTTTGCCTTTTACTTTAAGACACATGTGATTCAGTCCAGTTCAGGGTCCACTACACAGAAGCTGCTGCATGAGGGTACGAGTTAGGGTCCTCTCAGTCCATCTTCCTTTCTCCAGTTGGAGCTGCACTTTGGATTGTCTACATTACTTTAACATATTCCTTGGTTTCACTATTCAGGAAACAGGAGGACCTAAAACTAATGCAATGTAGTGCTAAATTTCCTATCGTAAGGTTTCTAGAAATTACTTTTGGAAATGCAAATATTAGGTGACAATATATGAGCCTTGTATCACAAATATTTTATTTATTAAAAAGTCATTCATTTAAAAGGATTCTTGTCTTTCAAAGGGCTGGTGAAAGGAATTATTCGAAAATTTCCAATAAATTCTGAAAATTTTTTTTAAAAAAATGTCTTCCCCAGGATCCATGGAGCACAATTCCGAGAATCCTCCCAGTGATCCTTGGAGCATCATCCTGTGAGGGCTGAGGTTCTCTTCACTTCTTGGCTTCAGCAGAAGGTGGTTCACAATCTCAGAACTTTTTATTTCTGGATCTTATATATTTCACCTTCATGGTAAATACTCATGAAATTCCTCCAGTGCAGGAAATCACCAAGTGGAAGTCAAGAATGGAATGTGAAGGCTTCCTCCCTCAGGTTACTCAGGGTGTGGGGACGAATGTGAGTGTCTAGGTTGAAGAGTATGACACACTAACAGTGCTCATCCAACCCACTGGCACATGTCCCCCGTCAGTCGAGGCTGCCTCCGAATCACCGTATGCTGCCTCAGTGTAGCATGGATTAGACAAGGCAAGGCTTAAGTCTGTGGCTGTGCTGTGGTTAGAGATCGGAAACACTGTGTCATCTTACTTGCACTTTCTGGTCTGAGTTCAACTGTCCTCCCCAGTCTGAGGAGGGAGATGATGTGAGGAGAAAGTTAAGCATGAAATAAGACATGGACACTAACAATCTAAAATCTCATCAAGAGCACAGCCCATCATCCTAGGATTACCAGCCCTCTTCTTAACCTGTTCATTTCGATTTATGTGTGTGAGCATTTTGCCAGGGGTTTGCAGAAGAGGATGCTACATCCTCTGGAACTAGACTTGCAGATGATCCTCAGCTGCCATGTGGGTGCCTGGAATTGAACCCAGATCCTTGGCAAGAGCGTCCAGTGCTCCAAACACTGAGCCGTCTGTCTCTCCAGCCCCTTTTCTTAATTTATGTTTTCAACAGTTGGTGGTAGGAAAATGGATTTACTGAATAAGGAAATCTCTGTCATATCACCAGCTGATGACTAAGCTAACCTAATGGGACATAATTTCAGTGTTCACACATGACAAAAATTACAGCCTTAACAAGATTGCCCAGAAAAGTCACTAAGCAGAAAGAAAAGAAAAAGAAAGAGAGAGAGAGAAAGAATAATGGAGAGAAAATATGATTTCCAAAGTTGCCACAATATTAACTTTCATTTATTTACTTTCCTATGTAAATATAGAATTTCACTATGTAGCACAGGCTAACCTCAAATTCACCATCTCCCTCAGTTAGCCTCTCAAGTAGCTGTAATTGAAGGAAGGCATATGACATCATGTCCAACCTTTGTTACAGCATTTTAAATGCCTTAATTCCCAATGGAAAAAAAAAGTCATTAAAAAAAAATTGAATATGAGTTTGGAGTACTGCCTATTCTTCCAGAGGACACAGATTCAATTCTCAGCACTCATCTGGCAGATCACAACCATCTATGTGTTGGTTTGAATAGGAATGGCCCCTGTAGACTCAAGTATTTGAATGCTTGTCCATAGAGAGTGGCACTATTAGGAGGTGTGGCCTTTTAGAGGAAGTGTGTCACGGTGGGGGTGGGCTTTGAGGTCATATATGCACAAGTTATGCCCCACAAGGAACACAGTTCCCTCGGGCTCCCTGTGGATCTAGGTATAGAACTCTTAGCTTTTTCTCCATCACCATGTCTGATTGCATGCTGTCACGCTTCCCTCCATGATGATAATGAACTAAACCCCTGAAACTGTAAGCCAGCCCCAGTTAAATGTTTTTCTTTATAAGAGTTGCTGTTGTCGTGGTGTCTCCTCACAGCAATAAGACCCTAACTAAGACAAACGTCAGTCTCAAGGGATCCAAAAACCTCTTCCAGTATCTGTGGGCTCTGTATACACATGGTATACAGACATACATCCATATACATAACACCATAGACAAAACACCCATATACACCAAAGAAAAATAATAAAATCCCAATTTTTAAAAGAGAAGATGGCCCACACAAAAATAAATCAATAATAACTGTCTCTTAGTAAATCCAGATTAGACTTACTAGAGCTTAAATTAACTCATATATATGGTCCTAGAATTAAAAGAAACTATACAGACTTTCAAAAACAAACAAGTAGAGAAATCAGGAGATGATGTCTCATCAAAGATGATATTAAAGACATAGAGATTTTAAGGAAGAACCAAAAAGAAGTACTCCAGCATTGGAAAGTATAATACCTAAATTGTAAAATCTACTAGAGGAGCTTCACAGACAAAAGAACAAAGAAAAAGGATCACAATCTAGTTCCAAATATGTAATAGAAAGAGGTAACATTTGAGGGCCAGCAAGACGACTTAGTGCACAAGATGGCCCATAGCCTGAGTTTCATCCCTGGGACTTACACAGTAAAAGCAGAGAACCAACTCTGCAATGTCATCCTCTGACCTCCACTCCCAAGCTCTGATGTGCACACACGCTCACACACACCCACACATACACGGACACTACACACACACACACACACACATACACACACACACACACATATATAAAGTATTTTTTAAAAAAAAATGTTTGAAGAAACTAGAGCTGGAAACTCCTCAAATTTTGATGAAAAAGACAAATCAACATAGCCAAAAAAAACCTGCATAAACCCTAATAGCCACCTCAAACAGAACTAAACCAAGGTACCTTATAGCCAATCTATTACACAGACAAGAGAACCCTGAAAGCAACAAGAAATGGACAGGAAATGGTCAATAAGGTTAACGATGCAGTTCCTACCCCAGAACATTTCACGGCCTAGCATGATATCATCAGTCTATAGTCCAAGTACTTGGGAGGTGAAGGTGGGGGATCTAAGTTCAAGGCCAGTCTTGACTAAATAGGGAGACTTCCTCAAAATAACCAAAGTCTCAGAACTGGAGAGATGGCTCACTGTTAAGAGCATGTATTGCTCTTACAGAGTCCCTAGCTCAGCTCCTAGCACCCACATCAGGCTGTGCACAACTACCTGTAACTCTAGTTCAAGAGAATCGGATGTCTCACAAGACACTGCACGTACCCACACACAGACACACAGACACACACAGACACGCCCTCATACACACACACAATTAAACTGACAAAAATAAATCTCCAAAACAATAGCAACAAAAAAGGTTGGAGACATAGCTCAGTGCTCGAGTACTTACCCAAAATGCACAAGGCACTGGATCTAACCCCCACACCAATAAATAAATAAATGTCCAAAGAAACAAGTTGAATGTTGAACATAAAGGAGTAGAAGGAGAAATTTTCTGTAAAGTATAAGCAAAAAGCATCAAACATAACCGATTGAGGCAAATGTTGCTGTCACAGAGAAAAGTGTGCAACTGACAGGACATAATGTAAGCTCAAGGGGAAAAAAAGAAAAGAAAAACTTTATTTTGATTGGCCAATTAAGGGGAAAGCATAGGATTACTAAAATCAGGAGGGAAAGTGGGTAGATTGCCACTGACGTCTTGGAAACATAAGGAATTATAATGACACCTTGGATGTCATATGCCAGCAGGCTTAGCAACCTCAATGGCATGGACAGATTCCTAGAAACACCCAAACTACAAAAACAGATACAAAGACAAAATGCGATTCTGAATAGACAGAGTCAGAAAACTGCCAGCAAGGACAATCTCTGACCAAAAGCTGCAACGGTAGATGCGACCAAGCTTTTAGATAAGGCATTATCCTAATCTTCCCCAAATACTTCCAAAAATGTGTATAAGAGGAACTGGTTGTGGTGGTGAACAACTTTAATTACAGCCCGCGGCAGGCAGAGACCGGCGGATCTCTTGTGAGTGTGAGGCTATGTGTTAACAGGATGTTAACACATACTGTCTATAGAGAGTAGTAGAGTGCCAGGCAAGGTAACATAGTAAGATTCTGTCTCCAGTCTATCAGTCAAGCAATAAGTAAGTAAATAAATAAATGAATAAAAATAAGTAAATAAAATATGTGTGTGTACTTGTGTGTGTGCACACATGCTTGTGTGTGCCATTTCCTAATTCGCTAGGCCATAGAGCATTGCAAGACAATGGTAGACTGATCTCCCTTCTAAATTTGGGATTGCACAATAAACTAACAAAACTGAGCCAGCCACATATCAGAAGGATCCCAGGAGAATCACACATGAAAATTACAACCAGGACATCTTATCATCAGGGCGAAATGGCAATTTATAGGTGTGAGGCTACTTTTGTGGCATGTTGAATTAGGCCCAATGAATTAGGAAATCACACACACACACACACACACACACAATTTATGTATTTATTTATTTATGTACTTGCATAATCTTATAAATATAAAACCCACTAACTGTACACTTTCAGGTGTTGGAAATACTGAAATTGATGTGGTGTAATTTTTACCTAAAAAGAAAAGACAAGGGGCTGGAGAGATGGCTCAGCGGTTAAGAGCACTGACTGTTCCTCCAGAGGTTCTGAGTTCAATTCCCAGCAACCATATGGTGGCTCACAGCCATCTGTAATGGGATCTGATGCCCTCTTCTGGTGTGTCTGAAGAGAGTGACAGTGTACTTGTATACATAAAATAAATAAATTCTAAAAAAAAAAAAAAAAAATAGAAAAAGGAAAAAGAACCCCTATTCAACTTTGAGTTGACAGCAGGAAGTGTTCATTGCCTGTGGTTCAATATCCTGAGAGAAAGAACTCTGGAATCATTTTGAAGTGCCGAAAGCTAGTGGTTCTTAAACGCACGTTTTAGGCTTTAGCAGCTGAGGCTTGTTGAGTTCAGCACTAATTGTGGGGTGACTATGTGCCCCTCAGCTGAGCTCATCCATTTCTGGAGAGATGATGCCACTGTCCCCAGGGGTGGGAGGGCAGCCAGAGGCCAGGGTGAGCTTATTGCTGTTGACAGGTGGTCACCGTCTGTGTCCATCAGCAGAGGAGCTGGCAGGACCACATGGATTCCTAGGGGGAAAAGGATGCTCCAGGCCTGTGGCCAATCTGGAGGCCTTTGTGGAGATCCTGACAGTTGATGGGGGAGGGGAGGATCCTGAATATCCCCTTCCTGTCAACATCCTTGTTAGTAGGAGCCTCACTGAGCATTGACAAGGTTCCATGGTCATTTGTCTACCTAGGATCACAAGGTATGAGCTCAAGTGTTGGCTTTAAGAGCAAAGAGCCTCTTAGATCACTGGCTGCCATTCTGTTTTCTTTAGCACTTGGCAGTGCTGTCTCTTCAATTTAATGAGCAGAGCACACAACATTTCAGCACTGGAAGGGCTTTCTTCCACTGGTGCTAATCAGCATGGCAGCGCCCTGCATTGCTGTTAATCACCCGATTTTATTAACCTTCATATGCTTGACTTGTTTTTAAAGATTTATCCATGGCAATTAACTGCATACAATTTATCTGGGATACTGCATTTGGCTTGCATACGTAATGAGCATCCCCGTTTCAAACCAACATAGCCATGAATTCCCACAATCTATGATCAGACAGTGGAGTACTTTAAGATTTATGCTGCTAATTCCCCAGGGCTTTACACTGGCTTATAAATTTTATGATTCCAAAGAAGCACAGTGATTTCCCATGTAGGAAGTGCTCAGAACATACTTTAAACTGTTTTGCTCACCTCAAGGAAGGTCAGAGCCTTTACATAGATTTAGTTTTTGATGGGCTGCATGAGATGTATTTGAGAAAGGAGAGGATGGAGCTATTTTAACATGAAGAGTCTTTAATGGCTCTAGGGGTGCTGGAATTAGCAGGACATCTGTCATTCAAGGGTCTCTGGTGCTAACATGGGATCAGATATGCATCTTTAGGAGAGTCTTTCTTTTCTTTTCTTTTGAGTCAGAGTCTCACTATGTAGACCAAACTGGCTTCGAACTCAGACTCACAGAGATTCTCCCAGGTGCTGCGTCTGAAGACATGCGAAATCAATCTAGGAATTCTTTTTTGGCCTCTAGGTGGTAGCCAGAGATCCCTCCTTCCTTAGTTTTTCCTAAGAAAGGCAGTAAAGTACCATTTTATGGAAACTCGGTTTGTTTGCTTTTTATTAAGTTTCTAAGATTGTGGGGGAAGGAACCTGAGGCCTTGCAGATGCTCTACCACAAGTCACATCCTAAGTCCTGTGGTTTTAACTTTATTCACTTTTTTTCCATGCTAAGGTTTGAAGTCAAGGCCATATGAGTGTGAGACATGTTCCCCCCTTCACCCATTTATTTTGAGATGGGAATCTTGCTTCATAATCCAAGTTGGCTTTGAACTTGTGGACTTGTGATTGTCGTACCTGAACCTCCAAAGTGCTAAAATAATAGGCAACACTACCACTCCTGGTGCATAGTCAATTTAGAGTTACCACCTCAGTGGAGGGTACCATTACATCCTTGGCACTGAAGTTTGACCGATTGTTACCTGATGTCACTTCAGTATGGTGTCAATCAACTCCTTTAGTCCAGTTTTTCAACCTCATCTCTGTATCCTGTATCAGAGCTACCTGGTGGGTTACTCCAGCAGACTCCCATGGCTTCCGTATATCTAAGTCTCTTCTGTTTTGAATCCACCCTCTCAACATCTCCAACTAGTTTGAGATGACCTCAGTGTAATTCTCACATAGGTGTGCAGGTGCTTCATGCTCCTCAACAGAGCCTCAGACTAAGGTCAGGCTCAAGTTTCCAATAATTGCATCCAGTGGTCTTCCTCCAGGTCCTGACCTTTTAACCTCTCTGGCTAATATCGTTTCTTGGCTTCTGAGGACACTGGGCTAACAGTACAGCAGGCTCTTGGACTTTTCCATTTTCTCTGAGACTCTGTCTCTTTTGAGCCGTATGGCATTCTTTACTATAGTGTATACACTGCAGGCAGTATACACTATACTATATATACCGTAGGCTCTGTAGTTGCACAGAGAAAACCCATAAGCACAAATATATATGTGTATGTGTGTATACACACATACATTCACATATACTAACATTCATGTCATTTATTTCAAAAACATCTATTTGGAGCTGTGAGTGAGGCTCAGTGGTAAAGCACATGCTCAGCCCGGCCTGAAAATTCTTAGCATCAATCAGTCAGTCAATCAATCAGTCAATCAGTCGGGCGGTGGTGGCACATGCCTTTAATCCCAGCACTTGGGAGGCAGAGGCAGGTAGATTTCTGAGTTTGAGGCCAGCCTGGTCTACAGAGTGAGTTCCAGGACAGCCAGGGCTACACAGAGAAACCCTGTCTCGAAAAACCAAAAAAAAAAAAAAAAAAAAAAGACGAAAGTCTAACTAAAACACTTGTTACGTGTTTTAGCTATCACTTTTCTGAAAGCAATTTACTCTTTTCCCCCTTGAGACCTAAGACAAGACCTAAAGGACGGAAGGCGACTCTGCAGAGTTGCTTTCTCCTTCTGCCTTACATGGGTGCAGAGTTTGAACTCAGGTCATGCGCCTGTGTGGCAGCGCCTTGACCTGATGAACCATCTTACCAAACCCCGGTTATTGCCTTTTAAAGTAACTAAATAGAAATAACTATTTGTGAAACCTAACCTCTGTGATATGATTTTTAGCCATTTATACCCTCCCTGTGGGTTTTCTACATTCTTTTCTTAACTTCTTGTGAGATAATCATAGTTTGCTTGTCAGTGCTCTTTACATGTAATAGACCCTCTGAGACACTTTAATTAAGAATTTTATGGTTAGTATTATAAGTTAAATTATTAATGGCTTTTATTTTTCCTTCTTCCCTAGATTTTGGTAGCAGGAATATAAATGTGTCATAGTTTTCTTTCTTCCTTCCTTCCTTCCTTCCTTCCTTCCTTTCTTTCTTTCTTTCTTTCTTTCTTTCTTTCTTTCTTTCTTTCTTCCTTTTGTTCATTTGCTTGTTTTGAGACAGTGTTTTTCTGTGTAGCCCTGACTTTACAGATTAGGCTGGCCGTCTGAGTGCTGGGATTAAAGGTGTGTTCGGCCACTGCCAGACTATCTGCATAGCTTTCCACCTCTCACCATTCTGGAGTATACTGAGAACTGCAGACTCAATTTTCTTTCACAATTCACAGTCTATATTGTTGCTCTTTTCTTAGATTCTTGGGTTTTGTGCGGTTTTGTTTTGAAGATAGGATGTCATTATGTAGCTCAGACTGGGTTTGAACTCACACCGCCTTTGCGGAGGTCTGAACTCCTCTCGCCTAAGCCTATGCCATACATCTGGCTTCTAACTTCCTGAATCTAGTCTTTTCAAGTAAAGGAAACTACATTATTTAACCTATAAAAAGTCTCCTTTAAAAAAAATGGAAATTTTTTACCTTATACATTAGCCAGTAAAATATTAATGTCTGTGTTTTATATAGTCCTGTTTGCCCTTTCTTTATGTTGTGAATTTCAAAAGACATTTTGTGGGCTTTTTTCTGTGAACAATTGACAATTTAATTTCAGTACACTGTGCAGGAGGTAAATATACTGACTTTTTTTTTTAATTATTTATCTTTATTTTGCACACATAGTTTTTCTGTCTGCATGTATGTCTATGTGAGGGTGTCCGGTCCCTTGGAACTGAAGTTATAGACAGTTGTGAGCTGCCATGTGGTTGCGGGGAATTGAACCTGGGGCCTATGGAAGAGTAGTCAGTGTTCTCTACTGCTGAGCCATCTCTCCAGCACTCCCCACCCCTTATGATCTAGTTATACAGTCAATTTCAGTGGGCTCAAGTTCTCCCAATCTTAGCTTGGCTTCACATATTGTCTTCTTTAAATATGTAGGTTTTTATGTGTGGGATGTAGATTCCCACACAAACCCACTCTTTCGTCTGGAATACGTCTTCTGCTCTGGGCCCAGTGGTCCCCTCTAGGCCAACCTCTTCTCCACTGCAGATGAACATCTCAGTAAATGCAAACCTGGCGCCCAGCCTCAGTCTCATTGCTCTACCCACCATTCAAACAGTGACATCCGCCTCTGACTTTGAAGACTTAATGTTCCACGTTGCTCTTGGAATTGAGGTCAGGCACTTTCTTAATGATATCACAGTGTGTCGCAATCTCTACCAATCTGCTTTTCTAGCTCCTCCCTGCAAGTCTCCTGCCCACTGTGTTCTGGCCCCACCTCTAGACTTCATGTTCTAGGTGCCCCAGCTACCTACCGATCCTGAACACCACCACACCCATATACTGATTAGGATCTTACCTTCCAGCTGTCTTTTTTTTTTTTTTTCTTGCATTCTACACAACCACCTGTTCAATTGTAGGCTGGTGCCCTCGGTGGCACTCCTACTGTTTGTTTCTAAGACTTCCTTCCCTATCAATCAGGGTCTGTAGGGAGCAACATGACTGAGCTAAACTTTAAGGGAACTCGTACCTAATAGAAATGCTGTCCTAGACATAGTACTTAGGATGGGAGTCCAGGCAAGAGCCTCAGTATTTACTCTGAGAAACACTGTTAAAAGGGGGTCAGAAAAACAACATCCAACCTGCTTTAAACTTGTTTTTGTAAAATCTACACTATAGCGTCCCTTTGATTATTGTCTATATGCTATACCTTCTTCTTATTAGCTCAGGGTACTTCCAATTAAATAGTTACAGATGTGAAAGTGATGGTGTCATCTTGTGTTTGAAGCTGTAAAGCTTGGGATGCTATTTCTTCTAGCCCTAGCTTCGTTGATGTGTCAGTCAAACTGGTGCTTAGCCTGTCCCCATCAAGGGTAACACACACCTGCTTTGTAGAGAAGCCGAGGGTAGGTGTCTGGCAAATCTGTTCTACAATCTGCTGAAGATGCAGTACTTGGTGCTAAAGTCTCTGTCTACCTGTATTCATTCTAGAGGGACACCTAGAAGACCAAGCAGCCCACAGATGACATTATGACTGTCATGGGGCAGGATGGCAAGTGACACCAGGGGAGGTAAATGCTAGGAAGAGGTGGCTTGGCTGGATATAATGGCACATGACCTTATTTTCAGTACTCAGAAGGAGAAACAGGCTTATCTCCTCAAGTTCAAGGCCACCCTGGTCTCGTCTGAGAGGTCTAGACCAGTAAGGGTTACATAGTGAGACCCAGACTCAAAAAAGAGGTAGTTTGGCTTACCCAGAGAGCATAGCTAGAGAAAGCTGTTTTGGGAAGGAAATGGAAATGAAAGAGAAGAGCAAACACATAAGAGAAGGCATGGAAGGAATGGCTCAGCCAGCCTGAAGGCAGGAAGCCCACAAAGGGCTTAAGGAGGCCAGGCAGGCTGCAAGGGAGCAGGGAGCAGGCACAGTGCAGCATGAGATGTGGTCAATGGCTAATAAACATTGCTTGGCTCTAACAACCACTTGCTTTCGCTGGTGGTTTATAATATGTGGGACTTATATTATAAGTAGTTTCAAATACTTTTTAGTTGGCCAATATAAGGGGAAAAAGTGAATAAAGTCATTGGTTAGAATTAATATAATGTTAGGGCTGGAGATCTAGCTCAGTGACAGGGCATGAGCATTCATGAGGCCCTGGGCTTGATTTCTAACACCAAGTCATCATCATCGTCATCATCATCATCATCATCATCCAATTCAGGGCGCAGTGCCAGAAACTGAATACAGAGACTTTCATATGCAAAGTGTGCTGGTTTGAATGAGAATGACCCCATAGGCTCACATATTTGACTGATGGGTTCCCAGTTAATGGAACTGTTTGGGAACATGTAGGCTTGTCCTTGTTGGAGGAGGTGCGTCACTGGAGGCAGGGTTTGAGATTTCAAAAGACTCATACAGTTCCCAATCCCTCTCTGCCTCATGGTTTTGGTCATGTCTCAAGATATAAGTTCTTAGCTACTGCTCCAGCACCATGCCTGCCTGCCTGCCTGCCTGCCGACATGCTCTCTGACATGATGCTCATGGACTCACCCTCTGAAACCTAAACCCCAACAAAATGCTTTCTTTTACAAGTTGCCTTGTCATGGTGCTTTACCACAGCAATAGGAAATTAACGAAGGCACTAGGTATACATTCCACCACTGAGCTATGCTTCCAACCTCTAAGAAATGTGTATATATTTTTAGAGAGAGTCTCTCCCTACTGCCAAGGTGGTGTCAAATTCATCATCCTTCTCTTTCAGCTTCCTGAGTGCTAGGATTATAGATATGCACACCAGAAATAACTGTAATAGCTAATCTTTACTGAGAGCTTCCTATGTGCTTTATATCATTTAAACATTTCAATTTCCAATTTCAAATAATCCTGTTTGGTAAATTCTGTTATGACTTCCTCTACACAGAAAGGGAAGTGAGCGTTCAATAAACTTTCTAGAGCTGAGGCAGGGAATACATTTAAACACACTGAATCAGCTAAGCTGACTCATGGCCAGTGCTTCTAGCCATGCCATTATCCTGTCCCTTCCAGGCACAGAGCTATTGTGAGTCATGTGTTGGATGAGTGTTACACGTCCATTTGCATTTATAACAGTTATTGAGCTCACTAGAAACAGGAAGTATGTTTGCAACTCTCAATCTGAAGTCTTTATCAGGGATTCATAGAGCTTCAGTTCTACTTTCCCAAGGAGTAGAATCTAAAACATGAGAAAAACTCTTCTCCATTAATAATAATAATGAAACTCTAATTAGTATTTTAGCAATCACTCTCAACTTATATCGCTTATCAGCTATTAAATCTTTATCCATGATTTTGACTCATGATATGTCAGAGTATGCATGCCTAGCTTGAAGCAGCTAGCTACATTGACAATAGCAATAGTATATTCTAAGCAGAGATGATAAAGATGGATTTTACAAATTTAAGTAATATTGGTTAGAGGCAATGAGCAGGCAAAATAGTGTAATAGTTATTATTTTTTTCTAAATTAGTCATTTCTCAGAAGCAGTTTTGCTTTAATGAAGAATCTCTGAGTTATCCAAAGCCCACCCAGTCCACAGCCACCATGTTCCCCAGGCAGCCTGCTGCCTGCCTCACTTACATTCCCATCATGGTTTGGGCATGAAAGAGGTTTTCCTGCAGCCACAGCGGTGACCGTCTCCAGGATGGAAGAGTCCTCGCCGTTGCTGCCTGGTGTTCGCTGCAGCACATCCATGAGGTTTGTGATAAAAAAGTTGTTTTGGAGTGCAGCCACCCCTTTCTCAGGCAAGATGGAGGTCTGGCGACACACTGGGCAGGAGAGGGTTAAGCTGTGGGCTGGAATGTAGTTCTGCAGGCACCTGTGACAGAGCACACATGGGGATAGTCAGCTCAGAGCATCACTTCCAGAGTGGTGTTACTGACAATGGGCCACTTTGCAGAAATCCACATTGTCCTGTACCAGGGAAATGATGCTTCAGAGACCAGGAGCTAATCTGTCTGTCCTCACATCAATCCACTCTATCCACTGATCAGACAAATGACTGTGCTTGAGAAAATGTCATAGACTTGTGTAGCGTCTAGAGCCCTGACACCCACAGTGTGGTTGGTTCAAGGACAAGCAACCTTGACCTTCCAAGGAATTTGATAGACTTACCAGATCAGATGCCCATGTGACTCACACACAAGTAAAGGTTGAAAACCTTGTTTTATAAGCACTGAGCTCAGAATGTGAACTTTAGCAATTTGGGGTGGGGTGGAGTGTCAAATGTGTTTGTTAATGTTGTAATTCATTTGACACACAAAACCATAACCAATTTAAAAAAAAACAGCACCGAGATGGAAGTATTTGGTTGAAGCAAGCATGAAATACCCATGCTCAGTCACACCATCTCCTGCTTCTCTAGAAGCTCCATTTAACAGTTACTCAAAGAAAGAAATGTATTAACAATAATGACCACCATATGTACTACAAACTACCTTTGACATACTCCCATGAACCTATGGAGGAGACACCATTCTGATCCCTTTGGACAATGAAGAAACACAGGTACAGAGAGGGGTTAAATACCTCGCCTAGTGTTCTTTAGTAGGCCAGGGTGAGCGTGGGAAACCAAACCCAGGCAGTTTGACATCATAATCTAACCTCAGACAGTTAGAGTTGGAGCCACAGCTCGGTGGGTAAGTGCTGACCCAGCACACATGGCTCTCATCCAAGCACTGCAGAAACAGACCCCAAATTATACTGTATACTGTTTTCCAATTGCTTGGCCAGAGTTTGAGAAGCGCCAATATAGCCTCTTACTTCTGTAGATGGAGAAAGCGGCACCAAGGAGGGTTGGCTTCTCAGTGTCTCAGGGGTAACTAGGGCTGAATCCCTACCAGAAAGGAAGCAGATCTGCTGAAGTCAGAACTGACACGTTAGCCCAAGAGGCATTTTCCATCTTATTTTACTAGACAACTGACATTCAGCAAGCAAGTTTGATCCTGCCTCTACTCCCCCCCCCCTTTTTTTTGGTGGTTCATCTTCCTTGGTCTTTAGGGCGTCTGGTCCTCCTGGCTGCTCTCTCTCTTCTGAGGTAATAAAGCTTGGTGTTACTCATGGCTCCAAACTAAGAGCTCGTCTTCCTCTCGGATCCTATAGCATTACAAGTATAGCAGACATTATATTTTGTCCTATAGATATGCTCTCTGAGGCCTATGTCTTCTACCTCTTGACACTTCCTAGATGTCTCAAGGGTCATAAAACCCACCAGACACCAAACTGAAGCACTGTTCTTCCTCCAACTATGTTCTTTTCCTATCCTGATGAATAGCATCTCCAGCCATTCATCTAAGCAAAACAGAGACTAGGAGTCATTCGTCCAATAGTACCTCTTCTCCTGTCCTTCATTTCTTTCACCCAGTCTGTTTGACTCTCAACAGTGAGTCAGTCTGTTCCTGGATGCTTTCTCGGTCTTATAATCGTTTGAAATGAAATAAATCTCTGGTAACTCCTGATTGGGTTCCTAGATGTCTGTTAGAAGCACAAGTCGGGCTTTGTCGGGTAGCAGCAGAGTCCTGGGAAAGAGTCTGTGCCGGTGGCCAAGGATGGGTGAGGCAGCACAAAAGAAGCTTACCTCTCACAGAAAGTGTGCAGACAGGGCAGGACCTTGGGGTTCTTGTACCGCTCCAGGCATATACTGCAGATCAGAAACTGCTTGTCAATCTGGCGCACCACAGGACTTGGGATGCTGGCGCCCTCACTGGCCATCCTAGACCACTGACATGGGGGGCCGGCTGTCCTCGGCCCTGCACGCTGCTGTGGTCAGAGAGAAAAGCCAAAAGGAAAACAAGATGATCAATCACCCTGTGCATGTAAACCACTCCCCGCCTCTTCCCTTTTAAATGCAGGTAGAAGTCAATGTCAGTGACCTCAAAATAATCAGCTCTCAGTGGAAGGGTTAGCAAGCTTGTCTGCACTCTAAATAACAATAAAAGAATGGCGTCTTTCCCATGCAGACAACCAAGCAGCAGAGGGTGTGTTCTACCAAGATGTTTGCTGGGTTTAAAGGTAAGTGATGCCCACGGGAAAAAATAGTTACACGTGGATCCAGTGACTGAACTCGGGCCCTCAAGATAGGCTCCAAGCTCCTTTACCCACTGAGCCATCTCTTCAGTCCTGATGCCAATGTTCTTAATTATACATGCTCAGAAGTTTCAAAGAAAAGAGGTGCAAACCCAAGGAGGTGATCAGACTTGGGCATTTTATCAACAGTAAACACAAAGGAGCTGACTTTCCCTTTGTCTAAAATGGACATAAATTCTCCTTTTGTAGAGGATATTTGTCCCTCCAAACTCTGAAGTGTGGGGAAGGCTCTCAGTCACTCTGACTGCAGGGAGATGGGTCTTCCTGGCAAACCGTGCTTGAGAAAACTTCTAGACGCAGCCTTCCCACAGCACTGCCCCAGAGCCCAACCCTTTGGCCTTTGTCAGTTCTTCATGATGATCAGGGGCTATTAAAATCTATTACCCAGTAACAGAGTGGAGAGAAAGCAGAGACTGTCCCTGTGATCTTAAAGGAATATCCCCTCACTTCTGTACATATGAAGGGGAAAAAGAAGTCAATACAGAGGAAGCTTCAAATCGTGATGTGTATGAAGAAGACCACAAGGAAGAAAGCGGAGTTCACTGGGCAAAAAGTTACAACCAACACAGCTCCGGTCAACCACCTTAAAGTTTCTGGCTCCTATCTCAAACAGTTAGTATGGGTTGAACTGAAATTTATTTATCAATTTTCTAAGTACTTGGTAAGGAGCCTATGATTTTCTTTTCTCCAGGGAAATAGTCTATCAAAAAAGGAAGAGAAGGAAGAACAAAGGAAGGAAGAAATTATAAAAACCTAGTTAATTTATAACATAATAGAGATGAATATTTTATTTTCATTAAATACACACACATGCACACGCACATGTGCACACACACACACACACACACACAACACACACACGCATACATGGAGCTCACACCCTGCAGGGTCAGTAGTATACGTATCTCTGAGCTTTTTCACTTCATAAGCTGCCCCATCACTCTGACCTTGTGTTTCAATAAGGCTGTGCTCTGGAGGTACAGTTTACATTTGGCCCTAGAACTTGGTCTGTGACCTGTGTCCGAAGCTGGAAAATGCAGCACATTTACAACATCAACAGCCCTGTGCTTTCGGTGGAAACCACTCTTTTTCCAATGTGAATAAGAGTTCTTATACCTCTCCAAATAACCAATGTGTTTACATGTACTTCAGCTCTTCGTTTTAAAGACTTACTTATTTTTTATTCTGTGCATGTGTGTGTCTTTCCTGCACACATGTATGTGCACTGTAAGCATGTCTGGTGTCTAAAAAAGACAGAAGAGGGTGTCACATCCTCCAGAACTGGAGTTACAGATAGTTGTGAACAATGGGGTGCTGGGAACCAAATCCTAGTTCTCCAAAAGAAAGCCAGGGGTCATAACTGCTGACCCACCCCCAGTGCCAAGTATTTCAACTTTTATTAAGAAAATCTCCTGCCAACAGTGAACCTCAACGTCTCAAGAAAACACTAAAGAATTCTATGATTTGTAGCAGTGAATTGGATTGTATTCTCTGGCATCTTTTGAAGAAGACTGGGCTATTGAAACATTTTTCCTCCTGACTGCTGTTTGAATGTTCTTGGAGGCTGTTTCTTATGTATAGGGTTTTTAAAATGTGATTCATTTGTTTGAATATTAATAGCTTTTTCCATTAAAGAATAAAATGATATTTTGGACAATGCCCAAACAAACAAACAAACAAAAACAACAACAAAAAAAACCCCTCTAGCTCTTATAATCCAAGAAGTCAGCCCTAAAAACATGTACATACAGGCAGCATTAATGGGCTCAGTAGTCTGTAATTATATATTTATTCATTTTATACATATCTCTATATATGGGACAATAATTTTATATTAATTTTAATTTTATAAATTTATTTAAATGTGCAAATAAAATAAGTACCATACACCCAAATTAATGAGATCCAAAGTCTACTACATATCTCAATAAACTTCTACATATTTAGACAAGGCATTCTGAAGCTCTGAAGCTTTACACTGGGTTTTATGCTTTCCCTATCGAGTACATTTCGTGTACCTATAATCATAACAATTAGAGAAACACATTTGAGAGGAGGGTCATAGGGAGGGCAGAAAGGAGTAGAAAGAGTAGAAGAAATGATATAATTACATTTTAATTTAAAATAAAATTTAAAAAGTAAAGCCCTGTCAAGATCCATTTTAGCAGAGTTGCACACATGACAGTTTTATAAAGGATACGATTAATAAACAGCACCTTGTGAAGCAGCTGTTAGGAATTACTCCAGTCAGGGGCTCCCTGCATGGTGATACAGTGGAGGTAGGGATAGCTAATCGGCCATTACTGTTGGCTAGACTTTCCTTAGAGTGTTCCCTAAAGACTAGAGAAAGCTGTTCATGGATCAAATGAAGGGCAGGTCACCTCTCAGGAGCCCGGCCACATCCTATGACATCAGACTAGTGAAAGAAAGCACTGTCTGTCTTAGGGAAAAGGAAACCAAAGCTAAGGGTTTAAATGACCTGCCCAAGGTCATTCAGAAAAATCAATGGAGCTGAAGCTCAGATTTCAGACTCTCTGCCTCCTCTGATTGGTCTATGACAGCTGATCTTAAACCAGGGTAATGTTTGTGTGTGCCTCCTAAAAATGATAGCATACTCTCTTCAGTGGCAGTAACATTTGCATGCCTATGAGAAATCAACATGATTCTGGAACAAAAATTCACTAAATGTTCTATAATATTAGTAATAATAATAATAACAACAATAATAATAATTATTATTATTATTATTACTACACCGATGGCTGGAGATGTGGCTCAATGATAGAGCACATACTCAGTAATAATTTCCCTTCCTCCCCTACAGTCTCTTAAACTTTTCATTAAAATCAACTAAAATAGGAACTGAAGGGAGAATTTAATAGTTACAAGCCCTTGCTGGTCTTGTAGAGGACCTGGGTTCAGATCCCAGAACCCACAGGATGGGTCACAACTGTAACTTCACTTCCAGGTGCTCTGACACCCTCTGGCATCCAGAGCATAAATGGAACACTCATATACATAAAAAATAAATAAATAAATCAGCCAGGTACCTTTAGTCACAGCACTCTGGAGACAGAAGCAGGGAGATCTCTGAGCTTGAGGCCAGCCTAGTCTACAGAGCGAGTTTTAGGACAGCCAGGGCTATACAGAGAAACCTCGTCTCTGAAAACCAAAAGTAAAAATTAAAATTAAAATAATAAATCTTTTGGAAAAGCCAACTAGATTTCATTTTGAATAGCTTTAAAAGTTTAAAGCTGCATTTATGTATCCATCTGTGTTGGGGGTACAGGAGGGTTTCTGTGCCACAGCCAACACATGGAAGATCAGAGGCTAAGTGAATTTTCCACTGTGTGGGTACCAGGGTTTGAACTGAGCTCTAAGGCTTGGCAGCAGCACATTTACCTGCTGAGCCACCTCTCCTGTCCTTGACTACGTTTGATGCTTCTCACATGACTTTTATGTGCTCAGCAACGTTGGATAACAACAGCAAAAAAGAACAGAGAGAAAAAGAACCCATTAGGTTTAAGGTACTTTTTAAAAGCCTTGTGTTAATCAAACGGTATGTATTAACTGAAGGAAATTTCTTAAGCCAACAGTTTTACGCTCTAAAGCTTTAAAGAAAAACCATTTGATTCTAATTCTGAGGTAATTGTGGTGATAACTAGTCTTTGTTGGTATTGTTCATTTACATGGTAAAATAATTATGCCTGCTCATTAACCCTAATTTAAAATCATGACAATGTGGCAGATCTGTCACAAGTGACCTGTTGAGGGCATCTTGCTCTTTAGATCTCCCACGATTAACACAAAAGCTCTCCAAGCCCCAAAGGCCCCCAGCTTTGCCAGGATAAGGGTGCTTCTGGGAACGCTCCTGGATGTGACCCTCCACCGGAAAGCGTTCCATTGCTCCGAAAGGAACCCCGTGCTCCTCAGGCACAACAGGGGCCAGTGGTTGGGGGGGGGACCCTTCTAGGCAGTATCTTTTCTTTCATTTGTTTTGTTTTTGTAGACACGGTTTTTCTGTGTAGCTCTGGCTGTCCTATCCTGGAACTCACTCGTTAGATCAGGCTGGCCTCAGATAGCCACCTGTCTCTGCCTCCCAAGTGCTGGACTTAAAGGGTTGTGCCACCACCACCACTGGCTAGGCAGCCGTTTTTAATCAAAGGTCTGAGCACTCCCAACAATGAATATATCTGGTTACTTTCTCCTGGGCCTCCTTCCCTAGCTGAGCTCCGAATTGTCATTGAGCCTTGTCACCTATAGATGAGGCAGCAGACAGCAGTGTCAGAGAGTGAAGATCAGAAACGGAATTGCTCTCTGCTGGCAATCAGCAGAACTACGTGGGAGAAACCAGCCGTGGAGCCCAGCAGAGCTGATGGCACACCCACTGGCAGAAGGCCAATGGAGGTAAGGCAGAAGAATCTTTCTTCTTGAAATTGGGTCTTGTTATGCAACCAGATTCTCAAAGTCCTCCTATTTCAACCTTCCAAGTGCTGGGGTGACCAGCCTCCAGTCACCATACCTGCTCAAAAGTCATTTTTATATGACACAGTCCATAACAGGTACTGACATTCACCAGCTAGAAGAACTTTTATATGGAGCCAAGCTGAAGTTCGCTGTAGTTCCAGAGGCGCTCTCACCCCCACCTGGCTCCTATCTGTATTCCTGATCTCACCCTACTGCTTTGTTAGGGGTTCCCTGATCACACAGTTTAATCCCCCACACTGTCCCCACTTTCCCAGAACATGCTATCTCTTGTCTTTGCTGTCTTGAGCTCCATAAGCACGTTTTCTCTGATGGACGCCATGTTTGCACAGTACCCTCATCATTCATATATGTTGAAGCCCTGTCCCTTAATGTATTTGCAGACTGTGATCACCTATAGGAGAGCAGTAGGCCATGAGGATGGAGCCCTCATGACAAGATCTGAGCAGGAGAGCAGTTGCATTTTTTCCATCCCCATTATCCTCCACAGATTTCTGCTGCTTACGTGAGTAGGAAGGGTCTCAACACTTTAGAGAGCCAGATGGGAAAGGAGGACAGTCAAGAACCCAAGGACGGATTGCTTTTCTAATAATAATAATAATAATAATAATAATAATAATAATAATAATGATGACAAGGGATTGGATTAGTCACCCCGCACACACTGGTTAAAGGATGCCCGTTCTGTGCATATTTCTCAGCTGATTCCGGCTGATGGCATGCTTCCCACTGTGCTTGCTGGCACGAGTGAAGCATGCTGCTCTCTCTCCCCAGCCCTCTCTCTCCATGTGAGGATACAATAAGAGGGGAAGCCATCTGTCTGTAAAGCTGGAGGCAGCTCTCACCAGAACCCCACTGTCTTGGTACCCTGGTTTTGGACTTCCAACCTCCAGAACTGGAAGAAACAATTGTTGAAAGCCACCTAGTCTACGGTAGCTTTTGTTGCAGTAAAGAGCTGAATAAAACTTTGATACAATTGCAGTTTATTTAATATATCTCATATTATTTTCCCACTCCTGTATTGCCACCGCATCCTGCTGTATGAGGTTTGTGGTGACAGGGATGTCTGGCTGCACCCTGTAGTCATCCCAGAAGCTGGAACTGTTTGTGCCTGGCACTTCGTTGTCACTAATTTCTGAATAAACAGAGTGTACTGTGGGGGGGGGGAACTAAAGCATGACAGTGGAAAAGAGACACTGTGACAAAGCATGTTTGTTGTGAATGCTATTACCATCAGTGTTGCCTGTTTCCAGGCATGACAGTCTAAACCTTAGCAGCACACGCTATCATCCAGAGGGTAAGTATTAGCAACATATTTTAACATGTTCACAGATTCAGAGAAAGAGGCTGAGGACACATATGCACGGCAGTAAACAGCCTAAGACTTGGCACAGACGGCCCTCATTACGGGCGGTTTTGCCAGCTAAACATTGCATGTTGTGGGAAAAGCAACTCTGCAAACAGGAAACACAGTCCTTGCACAGAAAAATCCTGCCCCAGCCTTTCTCCCCTTGAACCAACTCTCATGTTTTCCCTGGCTCATTTGCTCCAGTCTCTTCCAGTGGGACGGGAATTACCACCAAATGGGAAGAAACCTGATAGGAGCCGAAATGAGGAGAGAAGGCTGCATCTGCAATTCCAAGATTCAGAGCACACTTCTCACCCCCAAATTATACCATTCAGAATAATGGAGAAGGGTAGCCAGCTTTGTTGCTGACACCAGCATGAGAAAGAGTAGGAAGGGAGAAGAGAAGAGAAAAGCTGGAAGGGGAGGGGCCAAGCATGGACTGGAGAAGCCAGTCCTGGGAAGATGGCTGAAAAGTAAATTCAAAGCATATGATTCATAAGATGTGGTACACACTATCCCAGAGGTACAAGATTCCATTTCTTTTTTTAAGACAGGGTCTCACTATGTAGCCTAGGTTGGCCTCAAACTCATTACCTTGCTGACTCAGCCTCCTGAAAGCAGGTGCTACAAGTGTGCATTATCATGCCTGGCTTCTCTTCTGTCCCTACAGGTCAGCTTTGTGGCACTCCTGGGTCAGTATTAGTCTTTGCCTTTCTGGTGAGTTTACTTAATAATATGCTTACATTTTTTTTAAAAGTTCTTTAGCTAATGATGAGCACAGGCCAAAATAGAATCAACAATACCCCAGTTCTTCTAATAGATCAAAATTTTCTGATACATTTATAGAAACGAAGTAGTGGACTAATAAATCATAATATGCTACACCAGGACAGGTGACACTTGGGCAGGAGCCCAAGGCACGGGTGAAACACAATTTAAAGAACAGATGTTTTAGGGGGTGTAGAGATGGTTCAGCCAGTAAAGTATTTGCCATGCAAGTGAAAGGACCCAAGTTCTAATCCCTAGAAAAAGCCAAGTATGGCTGAAGTTTGTAATCCCAGCTCTGGTGGACAGAGACAAGCAGAGCCCTGGCTCACTGACAGGCCAGTATAGCCAAGTTGGTGACCCTGTCTCAAAAAATAAGGTGGAAAGGAATCATATAAGACATTGACCTCTGCCCTCTACACACACAAGCATGCAAGTACACATGTTCATGCAAGGCCGTATCTCCCCCAGCTAGTGTTTTGGGTTAAGTTATGAGCCTATTGCCAGCCTCCTGTACTTGAATTTGCACTGCTACTGGTGATTCAGCTAGAAGAAAGAGGGCAGTCTTCAGCGGAATGAAAACAGGGTGACCCACTTTCAGTTAAATCAAGTCTGATCTCCAGGGAGTCACTTTGTAAATTAAAATCTAAGATCTTTTCTTTCGTGTGTGTGTGTGTGTGTGTGTGTGTGTGTGTGGTGTTTGTGTGCACGGGCGTGTGTGTGAGTCTCCAGGCAAAGGTGTACCCAAAACTCTGCTTCTATTGCGGGATGGATGAGTGACAGCTCCCTTGATGTGTTGGCTTTTCCACATGAAGTTGATTTTTAAGCGGGACTCAAGTCCTCACTCTCTTAAGCTTTGCTCTGGGCTTTCAAGGTTCCAAAGGGCTGAGCCCATGCAAGGAGTGTTAAGTGGCTGAGCTAATCGACATTTACCTTGTGATGCCTTGGACAATCAAGATGAGCGGAGTTTTTTTTTTCCTCCCCACATCCATCACTGTGCCATGCCTCCCCCAGACCCCTCTGGGGACTACACAAAGCAGCTGAGAATTCTGCAGCCACAGAAAGGCAGGGAGCAGCCATGTTGCTAAGGGGTAAGTATCTCTGCTTCGAGAGGCTGACAAAAAGGGAGAAAAGTATTTCTCCTTAGAACTCCCAAAGTCACAAACTTGTGTGACAGACATCTTCTGTGCCCTTGCCTCTGGTGTACAGAAAACGTGTTCTTTCTGCTGTTAGCATATGTGCTTCCTTCAATAATAAGTTTTGAAAAAAAGAATAAAGAGTGCTTCTCGGAGAAATGGAGGATATCAGAACTGAAGTCAGAACAAGGTGGAGAGGTGGCTAAAAAGATTGGCATACAAAAAGCAGCAACCTGTGGCTCCTTCAAGTGAGGCAATTTGAATACTTGGCTCCCCATCCCACTCTTTGTTCTAATCTAAGGCTCCAAGTTTCAGGCAGAAACCTGATCTCCTGAATTCAGACAACCTGCAGAACAGAAATACTCAGAAAACCCTAATAGCGGCTGTTGGTGACGCTCTGGGCTCTGACCTGCAGCCCTCCTGTAGTAATAAGGGACAGACGGCAGCAGAGGATTTTCTTTTTCTTAAAGCCACGACAGATGTGCTCAAGTTAACACTCTGCTACAGTTTATAAGTAATACACTCAAAAATTTGCAGGAATAAACTACGATCCAGTTGGGGGCGGTGCTCCAAGCAGCACTTGTCTGGAAAGCACGTGGGCAGAGGAACTACCACATACTCTTATTCTCTCTCTCTCTCTCTCTCTCTCTCTCTCTCTCTCACACACACACACACACACACACATACACACACACACAAAGATAATTTGCAGCATTTTCTAAACGTAAAATCTTTCTTTCTCTTTTATATGTTTTAGTACATGAGAGCATTCATCACCATCAGAGAGATAATGAGACAGGCAAGAGGGTTGTTAAAATTTAAGCTTTGGTAATTTTAAGAAATGTCTTCATATTTAGGGTTTCTATGTAAAGCAGGCAGATAAGAGTGTTGAATTAGGAGAAAACAATGTCAAAGGCTATCCCAATGATGGGCGAAGGCTATCCAATGATGGCATTTTCATTTTGGAGACAATGAGTATGTGTTTTTCCTTTTTTTTTTCATAACTCATAGTGCCCATTAATTTTTTGTTGTTCTAATCATTTAAAAATTTATCTAGGATTGTGACGTTCACAGGGGTAGAAACCTGTCCAGACTTGGCTGTCTTTTTCAAACTATGTGGGTTAAATATGGGACTTTCATCAGTCTCCAAAGAGCACTTCTCAGTCAGAGAATTTTTTACATCTGTCTTGCAGTTTATGCAATGCAAATCGCTTGTCTTTTCAGAACTCTTTAGAGGGCCAGGAAGCCTGGCAAGGATGACTGAAGGGCTAGGCAGAGGCGCTTCCCCATGCTACACCACACAGGAAACTTCTCATTATGTGCTTGCCGGCTGGCCCTCCAGTGGCCGCATTATTTAACACTACATTGGGTCAGAACAGGGCCAATAAAGCACCTGCCTAAAAAATAAGGGAAGTACTCTGAAAATCAATTCATATTACGCAAAGCAGAATCCAACTTAGGGAGCTGAGCAAACAAATGGCTCTCTTCATTACACTGTTTAAAAACCTCTAGCAATTTACTCATGGAGAATAAACCTGCTGTAACATAAAATGAAGAACTGATAGTTTTTTAAATGCCTCATTTGGAGTCTAGATCTTGGAAGCTATGACACAGAACTCATCTTTTCTTCAGATGAAAATATTTTCTTTTGGTTCCAGAGTTCATTTATTCAACATTCAATTTTTAGTTAGAAATAAATGGCCTTCCTACTGGCTTTCCTATTTCCGTACAATCAGGATTAACATCAGGGTGGGGCATTCTTGCAGAGAGGAGGGAGAGAGAGAGGGAAAAAAAAACCCTCTAACATAAAAATTACCCGTGATTCGAGGAAGCAGAACTAAGGGCCAACCCAAGGATTTCTCTCCCTCTGTGTAGTTTTTTCATTGAGCTCCACCCAGATTTGATTGGACTTCCATGGCAGGAAAAATTGTCAGAAAGAAATATTTGATGCATGTATGTTTTCAGCTCTCAATGGCATCTAGAATCCAGGGGGTCAGTCATGCATTATGAATGAATGGGTTTCCAATGGTAACTGGGAGGCAGGGAGCTCAACCCAAGGCAGAGAGCAGGGTGGGGGAAGGGTGGAATCGCACACCCTCCACCTAGGAGTAGCCAGGAAGGAACCCTGCAAATTTAATACTTTATCTCACTATCAAGATACAGGAAAAGTAATTCTTCTTGAAATAAGTCAAGACAACATTAAAATAACGACTGAAATGGATAAAAAACCTAATCTGTTCACAACAGCTTTCTCCCCACACTTGTTAATTTGATGCTTTTGTTTAGGCAAAGAGTGGGTCGTCCCCTATTTTGTAGTCAAAGAACATGCAGCATCACCAAGAAAGGGAAACGAGAGCAGCAGAAGCAGTTAACCACCAGATATAAAGGCAAGCACCGAGGACCTACCCATTTCTCCCGACAAACAGACTAGTCAGCGAGGTAAAGAAAGACACCCCCTCGAGGCTATCGCTGCAGCTCCGCGGCCATCCAAAAGAACAATGCACATTTCTGCTACGTTCTCAAGTTTGGAAGCACCATGCAAAGAGACTGGTTAAAATCCCCTACCATGCAGTGCAGCCATCATCAGAAGCCCAGCATATCTTCTGCTCTAAGTAGTGATGTGCCAGCTCATGAACAGGACAGAGGAAGAGAAAAATGGAGGAAATGAGAGAAGGCTCAGGAAAGTCGGCAGGAATGTTTCTGGGTCATTAACAAGTAGGAGACCCCTTCCGAATTCAGACCAATCAATCTTTATCTTACAGGACATCTTTTTCTCAGCGTCTGTTGAAAAGACTGCAGCAAGCCACACTGCAGCAAGGGATTGTGGGATAGGGATGCAGAGCGAGCTGCAAAGAGATTCGCGGGTGGCTGCCTTTCCTCTCTGAGTCAGCAGTCAGCTGTTCGCATGCTCCGGTGCAAGGCCGCCAGGCTCCATCCTAAATCCCCGACTGTAGGATTAACCCCAGGAGGCATAAGGAGCAAGCGACGCTGGCCGATGCAGACGAAACTGGTATCCACCCAAGGGTGTTGCGAATTAGAAAGAAGCTTTGCTGGTCAAATAAGCCAGAGCAGAGGCAGGGAGAACAGATTCGAGAATTGATGAAAAGTTCACATTTAGAGGCGTGTTTTGGGTGGGTGTGACAGCATGGATTCTCAAGAGTTAAATAAACTAACATCTGTTTCTTTGGATGTAGCAAGTAGCTTGAAACAATGCAGATTGTTTGAAATGCAAAATAAGATCCACTCCACAGCTTCTGTTACCCTGCCCACCCGATGTATCTCCCACTAAAGGTCTGTGTATCACAGTTCCAAGTCAAACAATGCAAGGGACATTTCTCTGATTTTTATAGTTCTAATCATTTAAGGAGAAAAAAGTAGATGGCTCTTTTAAGGCCTCAGTGCAGTGCTTAACTATGGGGAAAGAATGAGAATAGTATTGCCTATTAGTATACTCTGATTAGGGGAAACGAGACTCTGTTCTGTTTCTGGTTTCAGTTAAGGATCGAGAAGCCTGACAAACTTTGCATTTGCCCATAACTTGATTTCCTCCAAGTCATTGACCTTACTTAAAATATTTAGAGTACAAAACGGTCAACAAGTGCCTAACAGTGCTTAGGTCTTTATATTGTAACCAATATTTCAGAATCAAAGCCATACATGTTAGAATGGAATTCACGGCTTTCCTCTCACCGTGGAGGCAGGCAGTGGGATGGCGGAATGAGAGTCCAGTGATGTGACTGATCTTGAAAATGTAGGGACATGTGACTTTGGGTGTGACATTTTAGGACCACTAAGCTCTCAGAATTAACTCTCTCAAGATGAATACTATAGAATTTTCTGGAATTGGGGGATTTGCTTGCTTGTTTGTTTTAAAGACAGGGTCTCACTCTTAGACCAGGCTACTCTCAAACTCAGAGAGACCCACCTGCCTCTGCCTTCTGAGTGCTGGAACTAAAGACATGCAATGCTACATATATCCAGCTGACTCTTTCTTTTCGATAGCTTTATTAAATTATAATCCATATACTACACAATTATCTCAAAGTATTCTTCAGTCAGGCATGGTGACTCTCATCTGGAATTCTACCACTCAGAGAGAGGGCTGAGGCAGGAGAATTGTCATAAATTTGAAGCCAACCTTGGTCTTCATACTGAGCTCCAGGTTAACTTAGGCTGCAGATGGAACACTTTTTCAAAAGAGCCAAAGTGCTACTCTCCTGACAAGAATGAAACACACATTCCAAAGCCTGCTAGTGTATTCACAGATGTGGATAATGATTACCACACTCGACGGTGTAAGGTTTTCACTCCCTCAAAACCAGTAGGAAACCCTACAATTTTTGGCTGTCACCACCTACCTTTCCATCCCCTATAATCCTAGACAATTTCTAATCTACTTCCTGGCTGTATAAACTTCTACTTGTAGGGGACCCTCACACACAAATATTCTAAGATTCATGACAATGAAATCATATAAAATGGACATTTTTAAAGTTCATACACAATAGCATATATCAGTATCACATACTTTTATTAACAAGATCTAATTTGATGTAGAACATTGTAATTATTCATTCCTTTTTTTTTTTTTTTTTTGAGATAGGGTTTCTCTGTACACCCCTGGCTATCCTGGAATCACGCTGTAGATCAGGCTGGCTCCAAACTCAGAAATCGCCTGCCTCTGCTGGGATTAAAGGAATGTGCCACCACCACCTCCTGGCTGGAATTATCCATTCTTATCAGTTGGTAGACACTAGGGCTGTTTCTGACTTGGGGTGCTATGAATAATAACAAATAATAAATCATGTACAGGGTTTATGTAGACATATGTTGTGTTCTGCCTCAAAAGTTTACAAGGCATTTAGGACCAATACTTAAAACCATAACCAGGTCCCCCACACCAGTTTACAATGTCTTCCTAAGACAGGCCATTACAAAGGTGTCTGACTTGATGTGGTGGGAAATGATGGTAGGAAATGAGGCAGCGGGTAGGGAGCAGTCCTTGGTTTTATTTCTGGGCTTATAGTTAAAGCAGGCACACACACTCAATCCTTCATTTTAATGAACCTCACTGTCTAGTGTCTCAGGCACTGAGTAGGTGCTGAAGGACACAGAGAGTTTAACGGATGGATGAGTCCATAATACGAAGTGGATTTTAGATGGCAGTTATGGTAAAAGGTGTCCTGACAGGGGATGGGTATCTGGACACAATGTAATTCATCCAGAACTGGACATGCAAAGGCTGAGACAGTTGGCTACAGCATTGATCCGAGATCACTATTGCTGGAGAGTAGTGAGAGAGAAAAGGGGAGTTATTCAGATGTCACGTGTCCCCAAACACTCATGTGTTAAAGGGTTGGTTCCCAGTGTCCCAGGGCTTTGAGGAAGTGACTGAATTGTGAACGCTTTGACTTTGATTAACCCATTGACAGCTTCATCATTTGATGGCATTATTGAGGGGTGATGGAATTAGGAGGTGGGCCTACCTGGAGTACGTTGCTGGGCATGTCTTAGATAACCTTTTCCTGACTTGTGCTCCCACTTTCTAGCCAACCTGCTCTACTATCCCTTTCCCATGTTGCTGTTGGTGTTTGTCTGGTGCTACTATGTATTCAAATATTAATTACTGGACCCCAGGATCTGGTTGCCCCCAATGAGGAGATCCTCATGCACACCAGATGCTGTGTGTAACCTTGTTATCCAAATTGATTGGTCAATAAAAGGCTAAAGCTTGTGATTGGACTGTAGATAGAGGTAGGAAGATTTTCAGTTACCTGCCTGGGGGGTTGAAGTAGAGAGAAAAGAGGAGAAAGGAGATGGAAAGAAGAGGAAGGCTCCATGAGGGAGCTTTATAGCTTGTAAATGAAATATAGCTTGTAAATAAAATACCTGGATTGTGTGTCTTTTATACAGGCTAGCTAGAATATTTAATTCATCTTACATGTTGCTTTGACTCACATTGGTGGGACCAAGCAACCATGGTTTGAAACCTCCAAGAAAAAAAACTTCCCACATTGATACTGTTTCTCTCAGGTATTTGTCAGTGACAACAGACTGACTAATACAAGGCTCATAGTTTATTTCTTTTACTTGGACAGGAACACCCATTCTGTAGATATAGCATGATATAGGCTAGCCCTATTCCAAATATCCTGGTCACTATGGCTTTACTGCTGTCTAGATAGTATGGGTGCTGGGAGCTCAGCTGGATCCTAATGAGTATATCTAAGGTTGCCATAGGAAAATGCACCTTTGTTTTCAGGGCATGTCTTAGCATTGAGCACAGTTGTTTGGAAGCTGAAGGTTGGACTTCTGGAGGATGTTTTAGCAGGCCTCAGCATCTTCCTCTTGACACTCCCAAGCAACAGGTACAGAGTGGTGGTAGAGGCTCTTGGTATGTTTCTTCTTTCCTATAGTCAGATGTGGGGACCTGGAGCAGAGTGGGTATTGCTATTAGTTTAGTAGAGACTGAGTTTAGAAAGGTTAAGAGCCTAGAAAGGAATAGTTGCTATATAGTAGAGGTGAACTGTACCATGGTGCCCCTAGTGGATAAACGAGATCAGGGAGAGTAAACAGGCAATTCCAGACAGAACAAAGCCAGCTGTTAGAAAGGAATGTGTGTCAGTGACATAATAGATATAACCAATGAAAAATGGGCAACCGGAAACCAGAAAGCTTAGCACCTGCTCGGGTAATCGTTACTTCATGTTTCTTGTCTTTGGCTTTCAAAGAACTCTTGTGAGAATTATTGCCCAACTCTTAGGAAGGACAAAGGTAAGGAACAATTGATTCAAACCAAGAGTTGATAACAGAACTGACCTGGTGTCTTAGTATTTCTATTGCTGTGAAGAGACACCATGAGCAAGGAAACTCTTAATATAGGGCAACATTTAATTGGGGTTAGCTTACAGTTCAGAGGTTCAGTCCATTATCATTAAGGCAGGAAGCACAGCAGTGTCCAGGCAGGCATGGCATTGGAAGAGCTGAGAGTTCTACATGTTCATCCGAAGGAAGCCAAGAACAGACTGAATTTCATTTCCACACTTGGGTGGAGCTTGAGCTTAGGAGCCTCAAAGCCCACCCCCAGAGTGACACACTTCCTCTAATAGGGCCACAAACCCCCTAATAGTGCCACTTCCCATGGGCAAAGCACGTTCAAACCACCACACCTGATATTGGTATTCTCACAAACTATGTGACCAGTTCACAAATGATTATGTGCCAGTTGGTGTGTTAGGCACAGAAAAATCAACATAGAAGGAGATCTTCAGGAGAGCACTCTGGGGACAGGGCTCCCTGCCTCTAGCTCATAGCCATGTGGATTGAATGCAAAGATAAGGACAGCTCTTTCCAGCCAGCAATAGTGGCAGTAATGGGGACCCAGACAAAGTACTCCAACTGAAGACATGTTTTGGTGGAGTCTGCCCAGCACCGAGTGCAACAAAATCATTGCTTTTCTTCCCCCAAACCCTGTATTTCTGTCAGTAGTGACCTCTGAGTACATGATACCTTTTCCACGGTGACTCACGTTAAGCAGACAACAAAACCTTGAATCCAATAATCCTACACAGAAAGACATTTCTGTTGGTCTGGAACGACAGAATTGAAGCTGCTTTCTTTAGTGGGTACTTCTGAGCTGCCCACTATCATCATCCAGCGTGGGCCTGATAGCCAGCTCCTCTATAATTTGTGGATTTCATCATCTTATTTTCATAACCAAAAGGTGTATTTTCCTACCTGAGTCCTTAAGAATCTTTCCCTTTCCCTAAATTGGGGTCTGTGGTTTGGCAGTCTTGGCTATGTATCATCTCAGGATCCTGTAATGTAATTTGTGGATCACGTGTGTTTCCCCTTATACTATTTTTACTTATAATAGTCAGTCCCCTAGACTGCAGTGCCAAAGTCTCACAGACTGACATGGCTTAAAACAAGAGAAATATATATTCATTCATAGTTCCAGAGGCCAGATATCCCAAATCAAGGTGCCAACAAGGTCAGGTTCCCAGGGAATCCCCCCTTCAGGGGAGCATTCTTCCTGTTCTGGTCCATTCATGTCCTCTGGATTATAGAGGCAATACTCCAGTCATGTTACGTTCTAACATAACTACCTTTCTGTACGTCTCTGTCTTCACATGGCATTTTCTCCATGTCTCTTTTCTCAGTGGAGAAACCAGTCACATTGGATTAGGGCCCTCTCTCCCCTTATTTATCAAATTATATAATTCTCGTGATTGGTATGTAATAGTGGATAACATGAAGCAAAGGCTGACGCAGGCTAGTCTGAGTGCCACCTGGTTCCCCCCACATCCTTCCCTTACAGCTCTAGAGTTTAAGTTCAGTGAGAAGTGCTGTGTTTGCGTTGTTTGTGCTGAGCAGTGGTGGATGTGAGAGTTTGTAACACGACTAAGAATCCAGATGATTGGGCTGGAGAGATGGCTCAGGGTTAAGAACACTGGCTGCTCTTTCAGAGGTCCTGAGTTCAATTCCTAGCAACCACATGGTGGCTCACAACCATCTGTAATGGGATGCCCTCTTCTGGTGTGTCTGAAGACAGCTATAGTGTACTTGTATACATAAGATAAATCAACCTTAAAAACAAAAAACAAACCTGAAAACCTCTAGAACTGGTGAGATGGCTCACTGGTTAAAAGCACTAGCTGTTCTTCCAGCAGTGCTGAATTCAATTCACAGGACACATAACAATCTATAAAGGGTCCTGATGCCCTTTTCTGGTATGCAGGTGTACATGGAGACAGAATATAAAAATAAGAAGAAAGACAGATGGTTGGTAGAAAATGGGCTGTGAGTTTCTGTGCACTGTGCTCTCCTCTTTGTATATGGCAGAGTAAGTAAACATACAATTGATACCAAAGGCAAAAGCAAACGGGCAAAGTGCTCTTTGGTTTTGCCATTGTTGGCTGTGTATAATTCAAAGCTGAATGTCTTCTTCCCACACATGGAATGGATCTCCTAGTACTAAGTGCTAACTCTGTTTCCTGGTTATATCCATGCTGGGCCGGGCCCCAGGTCGTAGGTAAAGGGTTTCCCTCGCAAGCATGAAGACCTGACTTTGGTCCCCCAAAACATGTTTAAAAAACCAAAAACACTAGTCACGACAGCTTGTATCTGTTATCCCACTGCTGAAGAAGTTAGGAGGGTCCGAGTCTTGCTGCTAGCCAGCCTAGCTTCCTTGGCTTAGTTTCAGGCCAACAGGAAGATTCTGTCTCAAAAAATCCAAGGTGGTGGCATCTGAAGGAGAGCTGAGGTTGTTCTCTGGCTTCCACATGCACAGGCACATGTGCATTTGGAAACATGTATAGAAGGTTTATCCATGGCAATATTAACATGCACATCAGAGGCTATCAAACTTCTCATTTTAAAGGTCAAACTCAACGTAGTGAAAGTCCCTGATTGTTAGTGCAGGGTTGAAGCCTGAAGCCTTTATGTCTAGTAAGCAAGGGTTCTAACGCAGGCCTCGCTGTCCTACATAGCAACCACGTGGGCGCGGCTGTGCTCACCCAGAGGCGCCGCCAAGCCCAGACTGCCCGCCAGAGGCAGTAAGTGGGTGAATGGGTGCATGGCTACTCGTTCCTGGCTGCGCGCCCTTCTTTCTCTTAAGGAAATTCTTTTCATGCGGTCCACACAATAAAGTACATTACACCATCGTGGAGATGTGATCCGTGGAGAGGATCAGAGAGAACCTAGCACGCATTCCTCCGTACTAAGCAACCAATCCCACCTCCTTGGCTCTGGCGGGGATTGCGGGGAGGACAATCTCAGCTAGCAGCCGCCCCAGGAACTTCCTGGTTCTGCATAGCCACGCCTCCCGTTTCTATGGCAATGGGTCCTCCCCCAGAAAGCCAGCCCTGCTACAGTGAAAACGTACAGGCAAGCGTTCTCCTCCTCCCCATACTGATGGCTTTGCTTATAGAATTTCTTCCTTTCCCTCGTAGGTCTTCTTGGCTAACCTTATTCCTCACAGGGCATTAAAATCTTTTTGTTTGTTTGTTTGTTTTGTTGTTGTTTTATTTCGTTTTGGTGGTTTCATAAAAGATCTTTTTAAAAATCCAGAAGTGCATTGGCCGGGAATCGAACCCGGGCCTCCCGCGTGGCAGGCGAGAATTCTACCACTGAACCACCAATGCTACTTAGTTGTTGAAGCCTTTTTATAAAACTACTAGAAGTGGCAGTGATGGGCGTTTCCAGCTGCGAAGACAGCATTCTAAACCATAAGTGACTGGAATCACTCCGGGTGGACTGACATTCCACAATGCATGTGCTCTCTAGGCTGACGCCCTTTCCCAGTCTTCTAGGACTAAAGCTCGGCTGCCTCTTGCTCAACCGGGTTCCAGAGTCTCAGCGGATGCTCCCGATCTTGCGGACTTAAGGTGTCTTTCTGCAGAAAACAGGCTTGAGTTTACTGAGCATCCAATAACTCAGAGCTTTAAGCCAAAGAGGGTGGTAAAACCGGCACCTTGTCTAAGGGGAATAAATTGAGGACTGGGCTCTAGTCCTCACTGGCTGCCTCTTCCAGTGTGGCGCTGGAGGACAATATCTTTCTAAGCAGTCTATGGGGCTTCAGACCTCTTGGTCCTGTAATCCCACGGAGTCTTAATGTGAATGTCAGCATGTGACTCTGATTAAGGTATGGCTCGGATTCTTTCTACAGCAGGTCCCCTAATTTGAGGGATGAGTTCCAAGATTCCTGTGGATGTCTGAAACTGGATTGAACCCTAGATGTGTTACATATTCCCGTAAGTACACGTATACCTGTGGTAACTTTTACTTTGGTGATAAATTTTACTTAGAAGTTAGGAGCAGTAAAAGTTGACAACTGATTAAAATAGAAAACAAAAACAATAAACTGAAAGCAGGTTATGTGGATGTGTTGTTCTTAAACTAAGTTTTTACCCTTTTTTACTTAAAGGAATCACTTGCAGTTTCTCTGGTATATCTAAAACAACAGCAGCGCAGTTTCTGTACTTAGGACCTTTAAGTTAAATAAAGTGTACTTGGACACAAGCACTGATGGATTTACTTACCAAGACGCTGACAACTAACGGGTGGGTAGCCTCTACAACACGAATACACTAAACAAAGGAATCGTTCTGAGCAGGTCAGAGCAGACAGCATGAGAGTGCATCACGCCTGTCCGAATGGCACATAGCGGTACTCCTCTAAGACTCCATTTTCCTATTAATATAATAGGAGTGTGATGACTAATCTTGGTTGACAATTTGAAATGCCTGGGAAGAGGGACCGACAATTGAGAAATGGCCTCCATCAGACTGGCTCTCGAGCATGTCTGTTGGGGGACGGGGGTCATGACTGCTAATTGATATAGGAAAGCCCAGTTGACTATGGGCAATGCCATCCCTAGGCTGATGGGTCTAGGCTATATAAGAAAGATAGTTGAGCAAGCTAGAGGGAGCAAAGCAAGTCGGCACATAAGCACATAAAAACAAAAGCCAGTGTTATTATTGAAGATCGTAGATTTATGAGTTCATTCAGGAACCTATACTTCTGGAGCTGGATTTACATAAGACTCGATAAACTTTTGATTATTAGAGGTAAGAATAGATTAAAGCTGGGTATGTAGCATACACCTATAATCTCAGCACTCAGAAGGCTGTGGCAGAGGGATCAAGAGTTCCAGTGACCATAGTGAGCTTTACACTAGCCTGGGATGTGTAGAGAGATCTTGTTAAACAACAGGATAAACAAAAACAATCCCAAGAATTGTATGTAACTTCCCATTCTCATTTTAATTTCATTGAAACCAACATATGAGAGTGGGCAGGCTCATACAGAAGAAGCCTCTCTGTGTACTTCACAGGGCCAGGCTGGCATCAGCCTCCACGTTGCTATCTCCTCCAGGCTTCTTTGTGGATCTTGGAGGCTCCTCACACAGATTCTTAGTGCCAGACCAGCCTCAAGAAGGGAGAGAGTTTCTGTTCTCCATCACTGTTTCTGTTTTTTTTCCTCTTTCTTTATCTTTTCCTTTTTTAAGAGAAAGCCTGGCACCAGCATCTCTCTCTCTTTCTTCCATCCAGGATACTTCCTGGAAAGACTGGAGGAGACCAGTTTCCCTTTGGTCTTCTTCCAGAGTCAAAGCTATGCCTTTTGATGTGAGCCATAGTTTTTGGACATGGAGCCCTCAGGATTTGTTTCATGTTCTCTTCTGAGAGGACACACTGCAGCAAAGGCTGACCTACCTAGTGCCCTCTAAGATTAGAGTGTGTCTGGGCCTCGGGCCAACAGGTCACAGTACCACTCGGAGGGTGAGGGCACGGGAGCTGGCAAACAGGAACAGCTGGGGCACAGCAGAAGGAAAGAATATACAATTTTTCTTGGACCTGTCAATAGGTGTCCTGCTGGGCCTGTGAGTCCTGGGGCCATGCCACTGGGACTTCATGGCCAACACAGAGGTATTCCAATCCTTCCTTAATGTCTTTCTACCTCTGCTCTCTGTTTTTTGCTCTCCTGTTTTGTTTGTTTTGTTTGTGACAGACATCCTGCCCTCTTCCCCACTCTTTACCAACTTCATTCAACAAACTTTTAGTGTCTGTAATGTGCAGGTCACTGTGCTGGGCCACAAAATAGTAACTACCACTAAAGGATCAGCATAAACATCCTCATTAAACAAGAAAGGTAATAAAAATAAATCACATCTCGAATACTTTTTATCTGTATTCTCTACCTCAGACCTGTGGGATAAATGGATGCACCTCTAACTGACAGGATGGTTTCTGTGGTGGGGAAGAATTCGAGTTAGAGAATCAGATGGAATAGGTATGCACCTCAGCTCTGACCTTGACAAGCTGTGTCGGGGTCAAATTATTTAATCTTTCTGGTCTTTGTCTCTAAAATGGTAGGCTCAGGTATAGAGAGTACTTTCTAGCGTATAGGGGTCAGAGAGGCAGAGAGATACAGAGAGACACACAGAGATTGTGTGTTATGAGAACAAGGTGAAGTGTCGCCTAAATGATGTTAGCCCGCTGCCTGGAAAATAAGTCTCAAAAATATCACATATCCTTGTGCTTTACCTACTCAAGCCTAGGAGTCAGGGATGCATTTTCTCTGAAGAGCCAGATAGTAAACACTTCAGCCTTTGTGGACTATCACAGCGTCAGAGCAGTTACCCACTTAACTCTATTGAAACCATGGACATGGGTAAGTAAGTGATCACAGCCGTGTGCCAGCAAAACTGTTTTTCTGGACACGGAAAGCTGAAATTTTATCTAACTTTCACATCACAGAATGCTTTTTTGTCTTGGCTTTTTCCAAATCATTTTGACTATGAATATAAAAGCCATCCCCATCGCACAGACTGTGTAAAAACAGGCCAGGAGCCAGGCGTTGGCCTGCTGGCTAGTTTGCCCACCCCTGCGTAAGCCGAGTGAAATGACTGATGCTCCTTTTTTGTGGATTTCACGTCATGGGACTATCCAACTGGGGGTCTTCAGTACCCCTCTGTGTCAGTGTCTAGATGCAAGCCAGACTGACTAACACAGTTATAACCCAATCCAAAGATTGCATAAACCTCACACATAAAAGTAATGCCTACACTTGACTTTTCCACAAGCCAAGATAACAATACGCCCCATTCCCTAGTCAGCAAGATAAGACACGGAAAAGACAATCTGGACTTTGCAAATGTGGGCATGCTGCTCCTGACAGATGCAGGGATTTGCTTGTGTGTGCAGTTTGTCTCTCGGTGCAGTGATCTGAGAAGTTACTGTGAGAGACATTGGATTGAGGCTCACAAGCTTACTAGATTTTATAAGCATGGCCAGAAGACAGCAGAATGAATGTTTAGTGAAGAGACCTGGGGAGTGCAAAGGAGGGTAGGAAGAACCTACTAGAAAGAGGCAGTCCCGAACAACATGGAAATCAGATCATAAATGAGTCTGCTGTGAAACATTCAGGTACCCCAAGCAATGCACATGCCCTCTTGCCCTGCCTTCCCAAGGCTCCTCTTAAATGGTTGTAGATAGAAATAGAGAACTTCGCTTTCCTTCTTCTGAAATCTCAGAAGATTTTCAGTTTCAAGTTTATATCAACTTCTTTGTGGGTCACAATTTTTTCTCCAATAACATAAAGTACCTGCCAAATCCAGAGATACTGCAATTTATTAATAATCATTAAAGTTGCTTCTCCTGAGCCAGAGGAAATGTAAGGCCTTTTTTTTTTTAATCCAAGAATCCAGCTTGCTCTTGCACATAGAGTCATCAGCGTCCAGCCATTATCCTTAGAGAAAGGATAGCTTATACAGCCAAACAGACCCCTCTAACAGCCCTCAGTGTTGGATGCCATACCAATACCTACTGACTCATTGGAGCCTCTCCTCCAGGAAAACCACAATTGTCTTAGTCACTCTTCTATTGCTGTGAAGAGACACTATAGCCCAGGAGACTCTTCTGAAAGAAAGCATTTAATTGTGAGCTTGCTTACAGTTTCAGAGGGTGAGTCCATTATCATCATGACAGGGAACATGGCAGCATGGTAGCACACATTGCTCTAGAGCAGTAGCTGAAAGTTTTACTCACTGACATGCTTCCTCCAACAAGGCCACACCTTACAATCCTTCTAATCCTTTCAAAGAGTCCCATTCCTTGGTGACTACGCATTCAAATATATGAGCCAATGGGGGCCATTTTTATTCAGCCCACTACAACAAACATAGACATTTCCATCTGGACACTTTGAGTCACAGGTATCCAGCTGGCTCCCTGCCAACTTGCTTTAAATAATGTTTTAACTGGTACATGATGAAGGGAGGAAGCAAGATGTAATCTTGGACATCATTAGAAAGGAGAAAGGAATGGAACTAGGTCATGGTATACCCAAGAGCACACCCAATACCTCTTCTTCTATATCCATGGAGAAATATGTGGGCATGGACAGAAACAAGGTAGAGTGGGAGGCAGGAGGAAGAAGGAAGGAGGAAAAGTTAATAAAATGAACTTCTATTAATATTTTATTAATTTTTACTTTACGTATATGAGTGCTTCACCTACATGTTCATCTGGGAGCCACATGCATGCAGTGCCCAAGGGGCCAGAGGAAGCGTCAGACCCTCCAGAACTGCAATTACAAACAGTTGTTAACTGCTATGTGGACCTGGGAACCAAAACCCCATCCTCTGGAAGAGCAACGACTACTCTTGATGCTTAAATAATCTCTCAGGTCAATCAGTCAATCAATCAATCAATTTATTTTAAAATGCACAAGCCTGAGGTCATAGAACCTGACAGCTTCTTTCCTCTGCCTTCCTACAAAGAGTGGCATTCACACCTTCTAAAGGGAGGAGGTCCATTTCCCTGTGACATATAGACCTTAAAGTTGTGGACCAGAAATCCTGGGTCAAGGTCACAAACTCCATCTGCTTCCCTGTGCACATATTCTTCAAAGGTTGTGTGGTTAAAACCTTGGTTCACAGTCTGCAGCACTATGGCGAGCTGGGGAGCCTTTAAGAGGCATGTTCTATTGGAAAGTTTTCTGGTCACAGAGGGTATGCTCTCCAAGGGAACTGTGGCACCCCAAGCCTATCCTGTTCCTCTCTTTCATGTCCCAGAACTAGGTAAGCAAGTCTGTGCTACCTTAGGCTACTGGCACCCTCTGTGCTTATGCTGATAGGGAACTCAGGGCTCTACCCCAATTCCTAGCTCTTGCCAATAACTAGAACAAAGTAAACACAAAAGTCAAGTTTCATAGAATCAAAGTAAAAAGGATCTTAGAGATGATTTCATCCAGTCATTTGAATGCCACAAATGCTTTCTCCAAACAACATGGCTGTAGCTCAGTAACTATGAGACTCCGGTTCCATCCCCGCACAGAGAGAGGGGCAGGGGAAAAAAGTGCTCTATCACTACTCTTACCCACCACTGCCTCCCCCCCCACCCCCCATTTCTTCAGAACACGAGAAAGCTGGGCATAAAGGCAGTTTGAGCTCCACTGTACAGACAAAGAAACAGGTTTTGGGGAACAGTGTGACTTTCTCATGCTATACAACTAAGTAGCAAAGCTCTCCAAGAGAACTCACCCCAGCCTCTGGTTCACGCCTCCTTGTCCCACCATCATCTAATGGTAAGACTGAGGTCTTGAAGGCCTTTGCAGGCTGACTTGGCTTTTATAATAACTAGCTTCATAGTGAATGCTCCACAACAGAGATGATTAGCAATATGAGAAACAAGAGGTGCTGCTAAGTGAGACTGGAAAACCATGTTGAAGAATAGAAAAAGGCTCTCACCACACAGGCAGCCTCTAGAGGAATTAACAGCTCAGGGTTTGTGGATCCCAGTCAAACAGCGGGAGTTCCCAAGATAGCAGAGAAACCGGAACCCTGCACAAAGGACTGTAGTCCTCAAAGGTCAGCAATTCAGCCAGCCATTTGGGCAAAGGGCAGGGAAGAAATAAACCATGACATCCTGTTAGAAGGGGATTCACAGAAAAGGAAAACTCCTGGGAATAGTAGAGAAGCAAAAAGACACAAGACACTGCAGTGAAGAAGTCAAGTCCTCAAAACGGCCTTGGCAGCAAAAAGCTATCACTGATCGAAACATGGAAGTGTGTGTGTGTGGGGGCGGGGTATGGTGTGTTGTGGGACTGTGTAAGGGTATCCTGGTTCTTGGCTGGGCATGGGCCTAGAACCCCAAGACTCCAAGGGAGAAACGGCAGGAGTTCGGCCACGTCCCCAGAACTCAGGGTCCTGAAAAGCAGTCTAGTCTCCATAGATCTACATTGTTCAGTCACGTAGGCCATTACAGCCTCTCCCAAAGTGCACAGATAGAGGGCGTGGCTACAGGCCTCTGGCCCTAGAGATTTACATACTAATGAAGGCCAGAGGGCAGAGGCAATTAAACCGCCCCCAGAACCTCCCCCTTTCTCCCTCCCTACTTAACTCAGGTCTGCCCTGAGTTTGGGGGTGGTACATCCAGATCCATCCACTATCCGCCATGACAATAAACCCTTTTGGAACCAAGGACTTCCTCGTGTCATTGGGGCCTGCTGGGCCTGCAGCCTCCTGGAACTCCAGACCTTCTGGATGCGGGTCCCGCACTGCATGGAAGCCTCCAGGCAGCCTCCTCAGGCTGCGTCCCGTTTTCCCACAGTGTGTGGTGTGTTTGTGTGTATGTGTGTGGTATGTGGTGTGTGTATATGTAGTGTGTGGTGTATGATGTGTGTGGTGTGTATGTATATGTGTGTGGTATTTGTGTATGTGTGTGTGTGGTGTGTGCATGTATGTGGGTATCTGTGTGTGTATATGTGTGTATGCACAGTGTGTGTGTGTGTGTGTGTGTGTGTGTGTGTGTTAGGGGCTTAACTCAACTTCAGAAGCCTTTCTTTTAATGCAGGGTGAACAGGCTGAAGTGATAAAAACACAGAAGTGGTGGTTGGCATAATTTTATCGGACATCTGGCTCCGCCCTTCTCGTTCTGGTCCGGCTTCAGCATTCCTCCCTTTTGGGCAGGGGTGGGAAGGTGGGGTGCCAGTGATCAGATTCAGGACCTTGGTATGAGCTTTACCCTAAGTTACAACTCAGTTGTCTCTTCTACTTGTTTGCTTTTAAAATTTCTCTTTTGAAAACATTACTTGTACGTGTGCATGCTCATATGTGTGAGTGTATATGTGTGGTGACTAAAGGCTAATTCATGTCTTGTGTTTTCCTCTGTCACCCTCTGCCATCTGCGTTTTGATTTTACTTTATGTGCATGTGTATCCTGCCTGAATGACTTTATTTGTATCACATGTGTGCCTGGTGCCTGCAGAGGTCAGAAGAGGACCTTGGATCCTGGTAACTGGAGTTATAGATGGTTGTGAGCCACCATGTGGGTGCTGGGAACCAAATCTACAAGAGCAGTAAGTGCTCTTAGCTGCTGAGCCATCTCTCCAGTCCTGTGGAGACAAGGTTTCACTATGGAGCTCTGGCCCACCTGGAACAACTGTGTAGACTAGGTTGACTTCCAAGTTATAGAGATTAGTTTGTTGGTTAGAAGAGTTGGCCAGCGACCTCTAGGGATCCTCCCATCTCCATCTCCACGTTAAAATACAGCACAGCATTCCACAGCGTCATCTCTGGCTTTTACATGCTCGCTGGGGATCAGAACTTAGGTCACTGTACTGGTTGGCAAGTGCTTGACTAAGCTGTTTCCTAAGCCCCACTTCATTCTTTTTTAAAGTTCTATTAATATATGTTTATTTGCATGCAGAAACAGGAGAGCCAAGCCTTCATTTCAATTTTTCCATAAAATTTACTCATTATGAGGAGAGTTTAGTTCAACTTGCTATTTCATGGCCAGCATCTCTCCAGCAATAGCTTAAGGTCTTAAGCCAGCCTTCATGCTGCCTTCAGATTCTAAGTTTCCCTCTCACACTCTCTCAACTGTGTCTGGCTTTTAGGAACAAATAGACCCATGACCTTGACACCAACCTCTGAGATTTTAGGTCTATAACCGGATGCTGCTGTTCTTTAGTTCACAGTAAAACTAAAGGGTCTCTGTGAGAGGCAGAGCAGCTCCTGTTGTAAGGTCTCCATCCTTACGTGATGCCTCCTTTATGAAGCCATACTGACCATCCTTACTAAGTGTCACCTGTGTATGACACATCATCCCATTTGAATCCTTCATGACAGTTGTCACAGTTTGTAATGTCCAATTTGCATGGGTAGAACAAGTCCCCTCATCAACCACTAACTCCATGGGGGCAGGATCACCCTCCATGCCTGGCACAGCATCCATGCAACTCTGCACATATTGTAGTTCCAGACATTGCATCCTGATGAATGGCTGAGTGTCCTGCCTGTCTGGCCATCAACCAGGGTAACGTCACCACCACTGCCCGGAAGAACATAGTCCCAGTGACCGGATTCTTATGTGAGGCACTTCAGAAACAGTCGAATGGGCCCAGTGCCTATCTGCTAAAGATCTCTCTGAGTTGTCTTTGTAGATGGGTTCTGTTGGGAAAGTGACATTAGCAAGTTAAAAGGATAGCTGCACTTTCTTAAGAGTGACACAGATTCTGTGGGGACAGTCTCCACACTGCTCATCTGTGTGACACCTGATGTTCACTGTCAACTGGACTGGATTCAGGATCACCGTGGAGACACATTTTGAATGGGTCTATTAGAGTGTTTCCAGAAGAGTTTAAACTGAAGAGCAAAGATGTACTGCGAATGTGGGTAGTGTAACCCCATGCGTTGGGTCCCAGTCTGAGGAAAACAGACGACAGCGTTTGTCTCTCTGCTGATGCAATGTGATCAGTCAGCTCCTGCTGCTGGCCCTTCCCCACCATGAAGGAATCTTAAACCATGAGCTAAGAGTAAACCCTTTGTTCCTTAAGATGCTATGGTCAACTATTTTTGTCATAGCAACAAGAAAGATAGTTAATATACGCAGGCACTAAAGTGTGCTTTATAATACATTTACATGTCTATGTGATTACTGGATACAAGTAAACACCAGAAGTAATAAGGAATAGGCATCATTTGGATATTTTCCAATCCCACCCCCTTTTCTTTCCATTGCTGGAGAGAGAACCAAGAGATTTGTGTTAGGCTGGGCTTTACCTCAGTCATACCCAGAGTCTGCACTTCACTCCTGCTATTACGTGTTCTGAACAGTGAGCTCCAGTAAAACGTAGAGTCCTAGAAGAATACATGGTAGCTGACTGATAACAGGGAGGAGTAAGGACACCATACCTTCTTAGAGA